>VDFB02020420.1:0-64234 GCA_007258455.2 Sequoia sempervirens | reverse complement strand
TGATAAGGAAAATGTGGTGCATGAAGAAGGATTGAATGAAATGCTTACAGGTTTCTTTGGGGATGGAAACAATGATGCCAATAATGATCATATGGCTGACAGTAATGATGATAGTAGGGGTAATTACCACCAATGTAATGTTGATGATAAAAACCTAAAAGACTCCATCAAGCAAGTAGCGAAGACACCCATGTTCAAATCAGGTGCAAGTAGAACCTCACAACTAGCATGCACATTAATATTATTAGAAATCAAGTCACTATTTGGTTGGTCAAACAAAGGATTCACTACCCTACTGAAGTGAGTTGAAATCTATTTCTTACTTTGCATTGTCAATTGGTGTACACAATTTGTAAACATTCATCAACTTTGTTTATATTTCTTTAAGGGGATTTTAAAACTATATATTGTATATAAAGAGTCCTAGTATAGATTGACATATCAAACATTGTGTCTGTTGTTGGTTGAGTTGGGGATTGAATATAAGAAAATTCATTCATGTAAAAATGATTGCATTTTATGTAGAGATGAATATCAAAACAAGGTAGAATGCCTTGTATGCAAAGAGAAGAGATATCATAAAAATATACAAGGTCCTACAATTCCAAAGAAGGTTTTACGTCACATTCCAATTATACCTAGACTTCAACGAATATTTCATTACAAGTCACTTGCACAATTGATGGACTGGCATGCAAAGAACAAGAGTAAAGATGGATTCATGCGAATTCCGACTGACTCCAATGCAATGAAACACATAGAGGAAAAATGGCCAAGAAAATTCAAAGATGAACCTCGTAGTATCAGGTTTGGTCTTGCAATTGATGGAGTGTGCCCATTCTCTTTCTTGAGCTCAAATTACAATGTTTGGCCAGTCAGATTGATAGTATACAATATTCTCCCATGTATGAGTGTTAGAAAGGAGCACCTTATGCTAACTCTCATTGTTCCAGGAAGACATCAAGTTAAAAACATGGATGTTTATCTTGCGACTTTTATTGATGTGATGCAACTGCTATGGAAAGGAATAAGAATGTATGACATATCACGTCATCCATCAAATAGGTCCTTCATCTTCTATGGTGTGCTATGTTGGACTATTCATGATTTCCCAGGACTTGGTGTTTGTTCTGGTAAGATAAAATATTTACGTATTTACACTCATAATTTATTTTCATCCCAACTTTCATACTTAGTTTTGTACTATTTTTTTGATGTTATTAACATTACTTGTTGAATTGTAGGGCTTCAAACAAAGGGGATATTTTCATGTCCAAGATGTGTAGAAAAATTTCAAGGGCAGTATTCTAAAGATCTACATAAATTTATTTACGCAAACAACAGGGTTTTTCTACCACTAGATCATAGGTTTAGAAATCGCCAGAAGAATCAATTTGATGAAAAAGTTGAAAATAGAGGCCCTCCCATGATTATGGGTCCAGTTGATTGGCTTAAGAAGTATGAAGATGCTGAATTGAAAGCTTGGGAGGATTTTTTTTATCAGGGTGATTCAATTGAAGAACCAAAACAAGTTGTAGTTCATATGCAAGAAGGAATGAAAAGGAAATCCATATTTTATGAGCTCCCTTAATGGAAGGATCTATTAATATCTCACCTATTAGATCCTATGCACATCTTCAAAAATGTCATAGATTCTATATTTCTACATATATCAAGCAAAGAGGACACCTTGTCTTTCAGGAGAGATATTGCTCTTTCACGTACCAAATTTGATAGAAAACATTTGTGGCCAAGTAGGGAAAATGAAACATATGCAGAAGCTCCATGGATTTTGAAAAAAAAAAGAGCTAGACCAACTAAAAAATGTCTTCCGTTCAATAAGGACCTACTGGCTATGGCTCATCATTGGCTAAAGCTTTTACAGTTGATGGACATATCATAGGATTTAAAACACATGATTTTCATAATTTAATGAAGGTATTATATATCATCATTTAACATTTACTGGTAACATTGATTAAGTACTAAATATATTTTGATATTTTGTTGTGTGAGAAAAAATTACTAATGACCTTTTCATAAATGTGTTTGATAGCATATCATGCCATTGGCAATTAAGAGGATTCTTGTCTTAAAGTTGACTTAAGGAATGCCATAAGTCGATTGTCAATATTTACAAGGTATGTGGTTATATGAAATGTTCATGTGTGAGAGACATAGAGATATTATATTGCATTTTAATTTATGACTAAAGGTTCATATTAATTTACTATTCTTATATTAGGTGGGTGACCTCCAAGGAGATCCACGAATCTGAAGTGCCAAAGTGGAAGAAGGAAATTGCAGAAATTGTATGTGTATTTGAGAAGGAGCTCCCAACAAGTTTCATGGACCTACAAGTCCATTTACTTATACACCTAGTCAATGACATTGAATTGGCAGTTGTCGTATCAAGAAGGTGGATGTTTTTCTTTGAGACGTATATGAAAGCTCTTAAAAGATATGTCTGATAAAAGGCACATCCAGAGGGTTGCACAGTTGAAGGGTGTGTATTGAATGAAACATTTTTCTTCCTATGTGAATTCCTTGGTAAGCATTTTGAAGATGGGCCATGCATCTGGGATGAAGAACAAGCATCTGATATTATTGATGGAGAAAAACCACAATCTAATGGTGTTGAAGTAGAAATTGGTAAGTAAATTCACGATCAGTGTGGTTGTTTTTCTTGCAATCATTAATTTACTTTGTAATTTATTTGTCAAATTAACAGCATGACATTTGGAGTTTGAAATAAACATGTTGACATGTAATAGGTGTAGACGAAATTTCTATACTTGACAAGTTCATTATGTACCACACAAACTTTATGAACAAATGGATTGATTTGTATGATAAAAAGAGAGAAGAAGTGTTAGAAGCAAGGAGACATTTTAAGAGATCGAACCCAAAGAATACTCCACTTCCCACTGATCTGCTTGGGGAATGGGGCAAAGATTGCACACTAGAATGGGTTACTGAACAAATTCAAAATCAAATAGAAGATGTAGGTATAGATTCAGACATAACATAAGATGAAATCAACATGTCTAGAGGATGTGAAAGAAAGGTACAGTTGGAATTTTACCAAATGTTGTTTCCTTACAGTTTTGACATTATTAACTATTTTAATATTAGTCATTGTATTTGTTTTCATTGAAATAAATGGTCTTTCACAGGCGAGGAAATATCCAACAATGTGGGCATATGGTCGACATTATCGTGTCGAAAGTGTAGATGCAAAGAGACGATCATTCGATTGTGGCATCATGGTTGACTTCAAGCAATCCAATCGATCAAGCTCAAAAGATAAGAATATAATTGAAGGGAATCTACAATATGTTGGGACAATACAATAAATTATTGAGTTGGATTACCACTCTTTTAAATTTTGTATTTTTAAGTGTAGATGGTATGAAGCATTTGAGAGGACACGAAGAAATGAAACCCATAGTGGATTGTTTTCTATAGATTCCTCATGCTTCCTACCAGAGGATAAGGAGCCTTATGTTCTACCAATTCATTGTGAGAAAGTATTTCTTCAACTCAAACAAGAAGCGGTAGTGATCATTAATCTAATAATTCATAGTTTATTAATCAACAAAATTGGTATAACATACGTCTAATATATGTATTTCATTCATGTGTAGGTATTTTTCTATGAAGATATTTTGGACTCGAAATGGATTTTTTTTCATACATTATGATCCAAGATTAAGGAATGTATTTGATGAAACATTAGTGGATACTGAGCAAAACAATGATGGCGAACAAAATGAGAGAGGGATTAGAGAACATTGAAGAAATTGGCATCCATGATGATGTTGAACATGGTTATGTTCAGGCACAAGAAGACAACAATCTAGAGTTAGATGATGTTATGGAAGACAACAATATGGATGGTATAGAAAATGATGATCAAAATACATCTGCTAACAATATAGATGGTGTACAGTCAAATTTCAATGATGATGAAGATGATGCAGGTCAAGATGAGGATGATGATAATATTAAATACTTGAAAGAACATATGAACATTGGCAATGATACATTAGATGACATTGTAGCAGACAATAATGTTAATGACCAAGACTTCTAAATTTTCAAAATTATTTGTAATCCATGTTTAAAAAAGGATGATTCTTATGGCCCAAACTTTGAAATGCTTCAGTAATATTATTTGTGTTGATACAAATTACCTATTGCAATATCCTTAAATTGTCCAATCTTTGGTATGAATTGTTGGTAGAAAAAATTACGATTACTTGGATGCTTCTTCCATTCCTTTCATATCAACATATGTTTGTGAAGACACAAAAGTTAATAAAATATTAATGCATGTATCTCAAATTATTTAAATAAGCAACTTTGTTAGCTTTATTATTTTTAAATAGTTTCCATTTTTATGTTGAACATAATTTTGAACATGTAACTGAAAAAATCCACAGTAAATGCTTTACTGTATCAGCATATTCATTCACATAAGCACAGTATTGAGGCTCAATAACTGATATTCATTCAAATATAAGAAGAAATAAGTATGGAAAACATAAGAAAAAATACATAATGATAACACAGTCATGGAGAATCTCTAATAGTAAGATGTTCTATTTCATTCATAAGCTCAAAATAATCACACAGAAACAACAAATGTTCCCTAATAAATCTTATGAATTTAAATAACTTGAAGGAACCACTTTGGAGACAACACAGTAATAGATAAGCATGAAATTTAACACAACAATTGTACACCAAAATAGATTACCAATTATGAGCAATCTTCTCCATTATGTTGTTTCAAATATATATACATTTATAGCAGAAGTCTTTGATATGATATGGATGGGTGGAATGTGCAATCTATCTTCTTACTAATGCCTACTATAACAGAAATGAAAATGGAATATGATATGATGATCCTCTTAAAATTGGCCTTGGTTTCCTATCTACATAGGAAGCAACAAGCTTTAGGCCTTTTACAAAAAGAGACGAACCTTCAAAAATACTTCTTTTACTAACAACTAATTAATTTGCATAATTGAAGAAACAACAAGGCTTAAGACACTTTAGACGTAAGTTTCCTTTAATCAACGTAGAAAGCCCATGATCATCGATCTGGAAAAGCTTTCCTCTCCCTGATAGATGTCCAAATGCCCTCACCTTACTGACCTACTCATCTAAAGCCAAATACTTCTCTTCCCATTGATACACCATAAAATCTAATGGCCACTGATATTCTTGGATCTTTGGTATGTTTGCAAGATGTATCTACCATCGACTATCCAGTAGTGCCTTTGTATCATTGAAAAATTTCAGATATCCAACATCAAGAGCAATCAATCCATCCATGATCAAATTGAGCATGTGAAGACCTGTGTCACTATCCCCTTGAACATGGGTTAAACACTGATGAATAACCTGACCAAATTCCTTCTTCCATTCATCAAGTCTTTTACTTGACCATCATCTTTCACAATTTCCAGTGTATACCATTATTTTAAGGTATGGTGGTGTTTTTCCCTTTCATTCTAATGTTTACCACACTACCACCTTGCTCAATACTTCTAGTTGTGGGGTTGCGGTGTACACCACTCTACCGCATATTTTGCTCACCCTCCTAGCCGTATAATGGTGTACACTTTATCTTCTTGTTGTTTACCACCTTACTGCACTCCTTTGAATCGCCTTATGCAGTACTACAGTGTCCACTTATCTTCCATGCTTACCGCTCTACCACCTTGCTCAAGACTTCTTGTTGTAGGGTTGCAATGTACACCTCTCTACCACATATGTTGCTCACCCTCTTGGTGGTGAAGTGGTGTATACTCTATCTTCTTGTTGTTTACCACCTTATCGTACTCCTTTGAATCACCTTATGCAAGATGGCTTAAATGTAAGTCAATTGAAAAATATTATGGCCTGACTATAGGGAGCATTTAAGCGATTAACCATATGTGATGATTGACTAACTTAGAACTCGGGGTCAGTACAAAGAATGATTTTAATGGCTATACTCATGACTTAAACAACCGATAACCGGATGCAGTAGGTCAACACAAAATTATTGTAGGGACTTCACTTAATTGTAATTTCTATGGAAATTTTATCTCCTAAGGCTCAAACAATGGTGTCTTGCATCCTTCGCTTCGTATGCTAGGCCATCGTTAAAATTTGAGCTCAAACTGCCCTTCATTAATGCTCATACTTATAAAAAATCCCTTATTTTATTTTATTTTATTCATTTGTAATTTGTAAAAAATAATTTCAAATAATCTCATATATATTATCTTCAAATAAAATTATAATGTAAAATAAATAATGTACATTATAATTCCCAATTACGGGAAATTTTTTTTTCATAATTAAATAGTTTAAAAATAAAATTAAAAACTCAACTAATATACTGAGAATGGGAATTATAGTGTACATTCTTTTTGCATATACATATTGTTTTTGTTTAGTATTTTTTTTTTTTTTGAATTGAAACAATGAAAATAATACAAAAAGGAGGCAACAAAGTTTGCCAAAAGAGATAAAAATATTACAACCAGGCTAACAACCAACAATACAATCACTTACAACCACCAAAAATAGCAGAGATTGTATTAATCAAAATTCAAAAAATTATAGATCGTCTGCCAATGCAAGAATATTCATGAAAACCTAATTTTGAGCCTCACTAGAGGCCAAGACAACCATCAAAACATCACCAAAAAACTAATCGAACCTAGCACCAAGACAACCTAAATTTTGAGCCACCACCACCAGGAGCCACTGATGATCGCAGAAGCCAAAAAAACCAGCACCATCCCACCACGAGCTTGAGGTCACAGGAAGCCATTGAGATGGGTGAAGTCATTGAATTCCAACACCCACTCCACACCCTTAGTCTCCACCAGCTCAAGAGCTTTGTCTCAAATACTCCACCCCAACTGCAGCCACCATTCGATGCCTGACCAATGCCATTCCTTTCGACTCCAATAGAAGCTAAAAAAATTGGAACACTGCACTAGGAGTTTTGAGCATTTCCAAGTCTTTCGAACACAACACCCTAGAGCCGAGAATAGAGGCTGAAATAACCTCATCCATGTCACCCAGGAGATTAGGATGGAATAGCTTGCTCATCATTTCTTGAACTAGGTTTTTGGGGGTGCTTTGATCAAGCAAAGACACCAGAAAATGAGAGACTATGTGGGAATTAACTCGAACCATTTCACTGTAGGCCACATGATCTCGACCCAAAACCATTTTCACTGCGGCCACCTTCAAGGGATCAAACTCCACAAGAATCCATTTGAGCCTCTGGTGCGTGAGTTTTTTGAAACCCCCTGACTCACACAGCAGTCCAAGAAATTCAGAGTGTTGTGCCCAAAGGTGGATAGCTCCTTGACTGATTTAAACACTACATACTTCGCGTCCTTCTCCATTCTTTCTCACCCAAGCGAAGCCTCTAGAATGAAAACTCTAGCAAATGTAGAATGTGGAGATCACCACCTTCGCTGGATTAAAATGAATTCCACCCTTTCATGGCATTTATTTTAATGCGTACGTATGAGGGTGACGTTCGATCATGTTTTTGTTTAGTATTAATTAATTATAAGGATTTGGATTATTTTTATTTTCTTTTGCATTTTAAACTTTAGAATTAGTAAGTATAATTTTTATTTATATTGGGTATTTAAATAGTTTTAAATTTTTTTAAAAACTCAACTAATATTATCTAAAAAAAATTATAATTACTAAATGTTCAGTTTACCTGTTCAAAATTTTAAAATGGAAAAGAAAATAAAAAGAAGACAAATCCTTATAATTAAATACCAAAAAAAATAGTACAGTCCTTATAATTAAATACTTAAAAAAAGCAATATGTATATGCATAGAGAATTTTGTTAATCACGTGGTTTGTAAATTTATACCAAGTAAGGAGTGAAACGATAGAATAGTCAATTTCGTAGAATAAAAAGTAATTTTTTCTAGCGCTTGGTAGTTTAGGGCTCGCAAAACAAATAATATTTACATGCCTATAAAAAAGTAGAATAAAAAATACTTTAACCACACGCAGAAATAAATTATATGCAATCCATATAAGATATTATGTAGCGCATGGCATACTTTTGTAGGTAAAGTATTATTATAATGTGATAAAATCAAGAAAGGGTATCAATGGACCAAATAGTTTCAAGGGTCGGTAGTCTAATATCAACCATCGATTGTAAGTTTCATGTTTGTCTTCATCAAATAGGATATGCCTTCGGCATAAAATATATAGCACCATCCTGATAAATAGCGCCAAATTTTTCAAAAAATTGGATAAAAATACATTAAACCCTTAATTAACCCTCAACCCTCAACCCTCAACCCTAGTTAAACCCTAATCCCTCATAACCCCTATACCCTCTACCCTATACATTGGACCCTCAACCCTAATCCCTCAACCATATACGTACCCTCAACCCCTATACCCTCTACAAGCCTATACAATATTGGACCCTCAACCCTCTATCCTCAACCTTAAACCCTAATCCTTGAACCATATTACACCCTCTACCGTCAACCTTAATCCCTCAACCCTAGTTAAACCATTAAACTCAATTACTAAACTCTCTACCCTAATCCCTCAACCCTCAACCCTTAATTAACCCTCAACCCTAGTTAAACCCTAATCTGGCCTCAACCCCTATACCCTCTACCCTATTCATTGGACCCTCAACCCTAGTAATCCCTCAACCTGCATATACCCTCAACCCTCTACCCTCAACATTAAACCCTCAAGCCTCAACCCTTAAACCCTCTTATACCCTCTATGTCCCTCTGATCTACCCTATATATTAAACCCTCAACCCTAGTTAATCCCTCAACCCTCAACCCTTAAACCCTCAAGTACCCTCAAACCCTCAACCTTCTACCCTCTACATTGGAACCTCAACGTCCCTAATATTTGACCTTCAACCATATTATACCCTCAAACATCCTAGCTATACCCTAAACCCTCTACCCTCAACCCTTAACGTCCCTCAACCCTAAACCCTTAAACCCTATATATACTTTGGACCCTAAACCCTAATCCTTTAACCATATACCCTCTAGTACCCTCGACCCTAATCCCTCAACCCTAGTTAAACCCTTAAACCTAATTACTAAACTCTCTACCCTAATCCCTCAACCCTCAACCCTCTACCCTCTACCCTCTACCCTCTACCCTCTACCCTCTACCCTCTAACCTCAACCCTAGTCAAACCCTAATCCCTCAACCCTTATACCCTCTACCCTATACAATATTGGACCCTCAACACTAATCCCTCAACATGTGTACCATATACGAACCCTGAACCCCTATAGCTACACCCTCTACCTTATACATAATTGGACCCTCAACCCTAATCCCTCAACCATATACTCACCTCAACCTCTACCCTCAACCTTAAACCCTCAACCTCAACCTCAACCCTTAATCCTCAACCTCAACCCTCAACCCTAATCCTCAACTTCAACCTTAAACCCTAAACCCTATAAACCCTCAACTACTCCTTACATTGGAACCTCAACCCTAATCGACCTTCAACCATATACCCTCAAATGTCCTAGCTATACACTAAAACCTCTACCCTCAACCCTTAATATCCCTCAACCCTAAACCCTTAAACCCTAAACTGGCCTTAAACCTTCTACCCTCTACCCTCAACCCTAATTTCAACTGGCCTATACCTCTAAACCTTAAATTGTTAAAAACCCTCTACTCCCTCAACTGCCAATAATGTACCCTCTTATACGTAATTTGACCCTAATCCTCAACTCCTTAAACCCTAAACCCAAGTAAATCCCTCACCCTTAAATTCCCTAACCCTACCCCCTACCCTCAACCCTCAAATTTTTTAATTAACCCTAATCCTCAACCCCTACCTACCCTATACATTAACCCTAAACCTAACTTGAACCATATACCTCAACCCTATACCTCATTACCTCAACCCTTAATCCATCCCTCCCTCTCTACCCTAATCCCTCAACCTTATACCCTCAACCCAATACACTAAACCCTAAATTGTTAAACCCTCTACATCCCTCTACCCTCAACATCCCAATACCCTCTACCCTAGTCGACCCTATTAATCCCTTAGCCCTAATCCCTCAACCCTTAAACCCTTAAACCCAAGTAAACTCTCTACCCTAATCCCTCAACCCTCAACCCTTAATCCCTCAACCCTTAAACCCTCAAATACCCTCTACCCTCTACTGTCAACCCTCAACCCTCAAGTACCCTTAAACCCTAATCTCTCAATAACCCCTATCCCCTATACCCTCTACTCTATACATTGGACCCTCAACCCTCTACCCTATACATTAAACAGCCCTTAACCCTTAATTCTCTACACTCCGATCTACCCTATACCTTAAACCCTCTACCCTTTGATCTACCCTATACATTAAACCCTCAAACCTCAATTCTCAACCCTTGACCCTTAATCCCTCAACTCTCAACCCTTAAACCTGTTGATGGGTGTTTTTTCACACTTTCTCAACACAGGCAGTACATGAATGCACTACCTCTCTTGAAAGGAAATCTCCCACGACAAGTGGCTGAAAATCTCTCCAAGGTCTCTCGGGTGTCAGGTCATTACTTGCATGGAACTCCTCAGTTGATTTTGATGTGATTTTGTTGGTAATCACAGGGCGGACTTACGTAGCTGGATGCGAGGTGGATCTTCAAATACAAAGTTTCTGAGATGGAGGTAGAGTTTCACTTTGCTGTAGGTTCGGAAAGCAATCCAAGACTTCGATGTTTTCTTCAATTTTGGCTTTACAATGTGAAATGAACCTTAGTATAGGCTATTTCTAATAAAGGGGAAAAGAGCAGGGAAGATGGAAAGTTCCTGGACCTGCAACCAAATGTGAACAGTAATCATGGAGTTCCTGCAATGGACAGCTTCCTTAAAACAAAGTTTCACTTAACCAGAAATCTCACAATCTCATGAAATTTGTGCTATCTTCTAGGATCTTCAAATATTTCACCTTTCATTCACCATATGCATGCATGAACAAATATGAAAGTGTGGAGCAGCTTTGAATTTAAGCCTAGACTAACTTTACACAACCATCTACCAGCAGCAAAAAACAAAAAGTATGGACTAAGAAGGCATCTACACAATAAGAATTTTCATAATTACAAAACAACATTTCCAAAATCTATCAAAGCTAGAATACAACTAACTAGAACAACAATACAAATCTAAGTAAAGCATCTAACAATGGAGGTTGAATAAAGTAACATGTGAAAAACTCAGAAAATGCACCAAGTCAGTGTATTTTCATTATAAATTTCTGCAGCATGTCTTTACAACAACTCAACTCTCTTTGCAAATGAGAGGAGAGCCCTATTTATAGTGCCCAAAAAGTCAAATGAATGGCCAATATTAATTCTCATTGTGTGGCCAAGATTCATTACAAAATAGGGTTTCACCAACCCCCAATATATTACAATTTAAAATTACATTTTGTCTTCTTCCCTATTTTGTCCTTTAGTGACGACATTGTAGCATTTTTGTCCTTTGCTGATTTCTCTTTTACTATAGCTACTCCTTGGGGAGCTCTTCATTGCCAACAGGGTTGTCCTCCTACTTCTTTGAAGCTGTATATTCCATGAATTTGAGAATGACTGGCTAGAGCTTGTCTACCTCAATGATCTCGTACCGCATCATTTGGTAGCTCCATTCCTTTGCATTATCTTCAAGCTTTTTCTAGTCTTCATCGTACTTTGTGCCCTGATCCCTGAACAACTCTGATTGATCGAAGGCCCGGGCGGAAAAACTTATGAACTCCACTGTTATCTCACCGGACATCCCATCCTCCATCTTCTTCTGAAAGTAAGGTTTTACCTTTTCCAAATCCATCTGTACTGCGGGCATGTCATACTCCGTCATCAGCTTGAGATAACAAGTGCATTCCGCCCTAATTTCCTTAACCCATTCAATTTTTGGATCCACCTTACTCATTATCTACTCCAATCTTTCTTTCCTATTGTCACAATCCCGCCTCCACACATTTATCAACCAGTGATCATCCTTTTTGAATGTGATTTCCTTTTCCCACGCGGCCTTTGGTAACTGGAGGATGGCTTCGATCTTTGGAAAGGTGGAGTCGTATGTTGCAGGGAATTCAGTACAAAGCTTCCTCGTGCTTTCCAAAGATTGTTGCAGATCTAAGAACTTGTTGGTTGTTCAAACAACCCGGCTGATTCCCATGTTCGTGACGTACAAGACCTGTCGGAACCAGCTCTCAGTAGTCTTTTCCAAGTTCTTTCTTCTCTCCAACTTGTCAATTTGTTCTTTGGACAGCAGTTGGGGTGGAGCCGCGGATGTGGTGGGTAGGTCATCAATTGAGGACCACTGTTAGATGTAATCCGTCAAGGCAGCCACTTGTGCTTTGAGCTCATCCTTTGAAACTTTGTCCTGCTTTATCAGGTGCACCACCGTAGCCACTGATTCCTCAAGATGCCCCACCTTCTGTTCTCTGGTAGCAGTTCCCAAATCAAGGGTGGAGATGTTGTAGCTTAAACTAGCCTGGCCTACCACAGGCATTGCTATCTGCATGGCTCTAGACCCAAAAGCATCCATTGTTACCTTGGATCTGATCTTAGGCTTCTTCTCTTTTCTAGTTGTGATTTGCACTTGTGCTAAGATAGCTTCTAGCCTCGCTCTAGGGTCTTTTGGTGTGGGAGTTTTCTTTTTAAGCTATTTTTCCAGCCATTCAGGCATAGCAACCTTTTCTTTAGGTGATTCACAATCACCTTCACCCTCCTTGACTAAGGCTTCTATTTCCTTATCTCCTGGGGCCCTTTCTTTCGCTTTAACAATATCTCCTTCTTCTTCATCAGAGTCTTGGATGAACACAAGGTTCTTAATAGGAGGCTTGGTAGATAATTGTTGTTGGGGACTTTCTTCCTTTTCCATTTCCTTCCTCTTCTTTTCCTCAATTTTCTCAACCTCGTGCACATGCTCCTTGGGCTGCTCGATTTCAAGGTTGTTGACAGCTTGAGCCTCACCCTCAGGTATATCTTCTCCTGGATTGTCCTCTTGTTGCTATCCTTCTTCTCCAAGAGGTGACCTTTCTGCTTCTTCTTTAGTGCCTTTCGGCTGCTAGGCCATTTCTTCCTCAAGATCATCGTCAAAGGCCTGCACGATGACCCTACCACCAACATCTTCCTCCTCATCCCCGCTCTCAGAGGAGCCTATTCCTTCCTCCTCGTAGGCCACCCTGTCAATTGTGTAGTGTTCATACTCTGGGTGCTCGTGATACTCGTCGACTTCCTCCTCAAATGACTTCAAGGCTTCTTGCTCCCATCGCTCCCATTCCTCGGAAATCAACATAGTGGCCTCCATCACCGGTGGTCCTGCTGGAGGCTGCGAAGGTTTAGCAGTAGTGAGGACCTATGCTAGGGCTGCTTGAAGAGTGGGGTCCATAAGGATCTGGGAGAGCTCGGAGGGGAGACTCTACATATGCTTCGAGAAGGCCTCAGGCAGGGCAAAAACGGGTATTGGTGCCGCTATAGTAGCTAATGGGAGCGATGTGGTAGGTGACATTGCAGCGGAGGAAGGGGGAGTAGTTATGGCAGAGGAAGAATCAATTACTATTACTGGCTCGGTCGGAGGCGAAGGGGCAAGATGGACAAAGATTTCCACCGCCAGCGGGGATGTGGCAACCATGGCTAGGGAAGTAGATGATGGGGCAGCAGACACAGGTAGAGCCAAAAGCGATTTTGATTGGTTTGCACCTTTTGCCTCTTCCTCCTAGATTATGGGTTGCCCTGTGGTGCCCCCCATTTGCTTGAGCCTTTTGGAGGGTGAGCCTCCTATGTCCTTCCTTATGTAAACCTTGGGATCTGAAGACTACTCTATCTTTGTTTCCTTCCTCTTCCTAGATCTGGTGATCGGAGGGGACTTGGATGTCCCACCCATCGAAGTTGTGGCAGTAGCCTCCTCCATGGCACTTGGCTTGCTCTTGAGCCCTTCATACGTCAAGACCACCGCCTGCTGTTTCAGTCGGGCCACCTGTCCATCAACCCATTCCTTGGTGCGGGCCAAGATTGGCTTGATTATAATATCGAGGTCATCGACCTCCTGTTCATCCCAGTCTATTGTCGGTATCAAAAAGTTGGCGACTGTGGGGTATTTGGGGTCCATTACGGTGCTTTCGTCCTCCTCAACCTGATCGAGTATGGGAAATGGTTGCACCCTTCTTATGAAGCATGCAGTCATTCACATGCAATGCCTTGCACACACTTCCTTGTCGTCCTGACAATTGGCCCATAAATCCTCAACATTGTGAAAATGGGCATATTCTGGTGCCAGTGCTTTCCTTACATGCCCATATGGGTCCATCCATGGGCGAGGAGTGTGCAATTTGAAGTGTTTCTCCACTAGCTCCTTTTCTGAATTCCCAACGCACTGGGAAGTTTGTAATTTGTACATGCCTTGACCAAGGTTCAAGGGATAGGAGATTCCTGCCAAGTGCTTGCCGCTGAAGACTGACTGTATGTGTTGGAGCTGCCGGGAAAGTTCCAATAGTATGATTCGGTCATTGGGGTATCGGGGAAGCCTATTCATCCTTTCTGTGAAGCCCTGGGCGCGAATGTATGTGAACTTTGGATATTGAAGGAATAGGAAGGCGTATTGCTTCAAAAACGCATGTGCACTGTGAGAGACTCTTCTCTCAAAATCCCCTCCAAGCAGTCAGATGATGTGACCAATGAAGGCCTCATTTACTCTGCAATACTCCTTTTTGAAATTTTGGTACTGGAGCTAGGGGTACCTGTCATAAACCTTCAATCTTCGAACCTGCTTCTCATCGGGTGCCACAAACAACTTGTTGTACTGCCTTTGGTTTGCCAAGGAGTAGACGAGATATGAGGTCATGTAAAACTTGGAACTCTTCTTCACATTGATTAACTACTCATGGAAGCAGTCGCTTATTATACCTCCCCAGTAGAACGAGGACTTTGTGGTGAAATCCTCATTCCCGCAGAGGATCTATTCAGTGAAGTACACCATCCACTCCTGAAAGAAGGCAGCAGTAGGAAGACCCATCACCCTGCTTAGCATAGTAACTAAGTCATGGTAATCTTCATGAAAATCACTGCGGAAGAGTTCGTGAGGAACCTTCATAGCGCTGCCCCATTTTTCTTTAATCCAATGCTGATTTATTAACTTTTTGTAGCCCGTCGGGTTATCATCCCAAGCCGCCTAGCATTCCTCTATGGTAGGCATTTCCATTTCATGAAAAGTGGGAATATGGAAGGTCTTTGTGATGCCTTCAGCTGACATATCTGCTAGAATGTTACCATCCTTGTCAACAATTGTCCTTGTATCTGGTTGATATGCCTGCCGACAAGCCATGACTAGCTCAGGGGCAATGAGAGATGGGGGAAGGCCCGTAGCTTTTGCGATTCTGCTTTGTCTAATCAACCTTGCATTCTTGGTTTTCGGGTTGATTTTGACCCTTAGTGTAAACTCATCAATATCAACTTGGCTGATATTGGTGTATGTTATTTCTTTCCAATCCGTGGTGATTTTTTATCGTAGAGGTTCACCCTAGAACAAGAACTTCATCTGGTCCTTGTCCTCTTTTCTGCGGGGAGTTTTTCCTGATCTCTTTCCTTTGTCTTTTTCTGTGACTGCCCCCGAGGGTGTTGTAGCTGATTCCATATATCCTGTGAGCAAAGACATAGTTAGGGCAATTGATCATGAAAGCTTTGGCGTTAGTCGAAATCCCGTAGATGAAATTAACTTTAGACATTTTATAATTCATAAGATCATACCTTTTCTTCCAGATGTTATTTAGTCTTTTAATTGATGGCTTTCAGACAATCCGAGCCCGGAGGGCCAGACTTCCCTGCCAAGAATGTTGTCTTGGAAGGGAAAATGGGGTAGAGCAATCCGGGAGATTTCTCACGACCAAATTTCAATGGTTCAAAAGGATTGTAGAGAAGAGGGCCAAATTTGAGCACGTGGGTCGAGATCAGATTTGAAATTTGAAGTCATTTGGATTGTTTTAGGAGCAACTAGAGGTATAGGTCTGGAAAGTTGTCCGGCCTAGGCTGTTTGAAATGGCTGGGCTGAAACGGAGTTCCGGGGACCGAGACTCAGCGGGTCCACGGGTGGCCGATATTCTTCAGTTATTAGAGCGCTCGAGCCTGAGGGGGTGGGAATCTGTTGGGCCTTCACCATTTAGGACGGCGATCGTTAGACAAAATTCTGGAGGGGGCAGCTCGGCGGACCAAACTCGGCACTTAGGTTGGATGTCAGATTTTCCTTTTCAGTTTCTACGGCGAGCAGGGAGGCGAAGCCTGGAGCTCGGAAGGGCGGGCATGATTTTCTCTTTCGAAACGACAGAGATGGGACGGAGTCCCAGACGGCGGAGCCCAGTGTGGTCAAGGATGCCGAAGTCTGATGTTAGGAACCATCACGGAAAAAAGGGAGGTTGGAACCTGGGAAGCAGAAGGATGCTGCGTGTTCGCTGTTCATAACGACAAAGACTCCTCAAAATTCCATGGACGGAAGCCCATAGACCGAGACCTAGCAAGGTACCGGAGGGGGAGTTTGAATGCAAAAATTGACGACAAAATGTGGAGCAGGCCCCGACGCTCGGGCGGACAGAGGAGGTTCACCGTTCAGAATGGCGAAGACTCCACGGAAGTCCGTGGACTGGGACCCAGGTTCATGACAGGCGGGCGATTTGCGGCAAGTTCCTAGTGGCAAACTGCAAGGCGGGCTCCGGGTTTCGGGAAGACGGGGACCTTCCGCCATCAGGAATGGCAGGAGTTCGGCAGAATCCTGGATGCGGAAGCCGGGGGTCACGGGCCCGAGAGGCCTAAATGGAGGTCATTTTCAAAACTTAAGTTTGCGACACCAGACGGCGAACCGCCGGCGGAGATCCAATGGTTTGGGCCCAAGGGATGGTGTAGCCGTTTGAAAATTATGGTTACTTTGTTAAGTCCCTGTCGGCGAAGGAAGAGTTCGGGCCCGAAAAAGGCGAATGCCCCTACGCGAAGAACAGTTGCGTGGGGGCCAAGTTTCGGATCGATCCCATGGGGTACGGGAAGATTTCTAACAGATTCTACCTCATGGGTTTTGTGCGTTGCCCTATGTTTTATCTTTTAAATGTATTTTAACATGGGTTGTTTGTCACTTTAGGTTTTAAAATCATGAAAAATTGCTCGAGAGGGAAAACGGTAAACCTACCTCAGACACCTAATGTGGCAAGGCGCGAAATCCACTCACGATCGGCAAGTGATGGCAACGGGTGCGAGGGCGACGATTGACGAAGACAGGGATCCTCTCTGGCAAGCACTTTGACCTATCTCTGCAACACTGACAAGTGAGAATGACAGGTTGCTCAAGATATTTATACTCCCACCGCCATTAATGGCCTCAATAAATGCAAGTATGACATAGCAGGTGGTTGGTGAATTTGAATTCGCGGACGGTGGCAGGAGGGCCGAGGTCTGGGAGGACGCGGGATGACGGCCGTTTGGAATTCATTTTGCATACCGATGGCCAAGAGGATCCCGGGACCCGGAGGGCGAAATGTCGCTGCAAGTTCGTCATTTGGAAAATTCTTTTCGGGAATCACTGGCGGCAAAAGGGAAGTCGGGGCTTGGAGGGCGGCGTTCCATCAGTGATTTTCCATCGGGAACGGTGAAGTCTGCATGGAGTTCTGGGGGAGGAAGTCCAGTGATTTGGGCCCGGAAGGAGTGAAAGCGACAGAGAAATTTTTTGCAAGTTTGAGCGGACAGAAAACTGAGAGCCGGGTCTCAAAGGCCAGGAAGGCGAGAGCCTTCCGTCGTCGGGACGGCGAAGTCGAGGTGGAAACCTAGGAACAGAGACCCGAAGCGGCGGGCCCAACCAGCTCCAAGGCCGTTGGTAGAGGCAAACTGCCAGGAGACTCCGTAAGGCATGAGGACTTAATCAAAATTGAAGGGGCAAAACATGGTCAACTTAAGATGAGACTTTCAAGGTACGTTGACCACCCAGGACACTAAAACGGGGCACAAAAAATGAGGTAGCGACAAAAAAATGACCCAGCAAGAAGAACGAAAAAGAGGGTTCCTGTTCCGAACGGGGCGTGTGTGTTGAGGGCACAACAAAACCCTAAACCCTAGTAAACTCGTATACCCTCTACCCTCAACCCTCAACCCTTAATTCCTCAACCCTTAATCCCTCCCTCCCTCTCTACCCTATACCCTCAACCCTAATCCCTCAACCCTATCCCTCAACCTAATACCCTAAACCCTCTACGTCCCTCTACCCTCAACATCCCAATACCCTCTACCCCAGTTGACCCTAGCTAGTAATCCCTAGTCCCTCAACTCTTAAACCCTTAAACATAAGTAAACTCTCTACCCTAATCCCTCAACCCTCAACCCTTAATCCCTCTACCCTCAACCCTCAAGTACCCTTAAACACTAATCCCTCATTACCCCTATACCCTCTACCCTAATCCTTGAACCATATACGTCCCTCAACCCTCTACCCTCAACCTTAAACCCTCAACCCTCTACCATATACATTAAATTGTCCTTAACCCTCAATTATCTACCCTCTAATCTACCCTATACCTTAAACCCTAAAGCCTCAACCCTTAAACCCTCTACCCTCTACCCTCTACCCTCTACCCTCTAATCTACCCTATACATTAAACTCTCAACCCTCAATTCTCAATCCTCAACCCTTAATCCCTCAACCGTCAACCCTTAAACCCTAAACCCTGGTAAACCCCTATACCCTCTACCCTTAACCCTCAACCCTTAATCCATCCCTACCCTCTACCCTAATCCCTCAACATTATATCCTCAACCCAATACCCTAAACCCAAAACTATTAAACCCTCTACGTCCCTCTACCCTCAACGTCCCAATACCCTCTACCCTAGTCAACCCTAGTAATCCCTTAGCCCTAATCCCTCAACCCTTAAACCCTTAAACCCAAGTAAACTCTCTACCCTCAACCCTTAAACCCCCAAGTACCCTCTAGCCTCTACCCTCAACCCTCAAGTACCCTTAAACCCTAATCCCTCATTAACCCCTATACCCTCTACCCTATACATTGGACCCTCAACCCTAATCCTTGAACCATATATGTCCCTCAACCCTCTACCCTCAACCCCCTACCCTATACATTAAACCACCCTTAACCCTCAATTCTCTACCCTATGATCTACCCTATACCTTAAATCTTCAAGCCTCAACTCTTAAACCCTCTACCCTCTACCCTCTGTCTACCCTATACATTAAACCCTCAACCCTTAAACCCTAAACCCAAGTAAACCCCTATACCTTCTACCCTCAACCCTCAACCCTTAATTGATCCCTCCCTCTCTACCCTAATCCCTCAACCTTATACCCTCAACCCAATTCCCTAAACCCTAAACTGTTAAACCCTCTACATCCCTCTACCCTCTACATCCCAATACCCTCTACCCTAGTCAACCCTAGTAATCCCTTAGCCCTAATCCCTCAACCCTTAAACCATTAAACCCAAGTAAACTCTCTACCCTAATCCCTCAACCCTTAAACCCTCAAGTATCCTCTACCCTCTAACCTCAACCCTCAAGTACCCTTAAACCCTAATCCCTCATTAACCCCTATACTCTCTACCCTATACATTGGACCCTCAACCCTAATCCTTGAGCCATATACGTCCCTCAACCCTCAACCCTCTACCCTCTACCCTTTGATCTACCCTATACATTAAAACCTCAACCCTCAATTCTCAATCATCAACCCTTAATCCCTCAACCCTCAACTCTTAAACCCTAAACCCTAGTAAACCCCTATACCTCTCTACCCTCAACCCTCAACCCTTAATACCTCAACCCTTAATCCATCCCTCCTCTCTACCCTAATCCCTCAACCCTATACCCTCAACCCTAATCCCTCAACCATATACCCTCAACCTAATACGCTAAACCCTAAACCATTAAACCCTATGCGTCCCTCTACCCCAGTCAACCCTAGTAATCCCTCAACCCTAATCCCCCAACCCTTAAACCCAAGTAAAATCTCTACCCTAATCCCTCAACCCTCAACCCTTAATCCCTCAACCCTTAAACCTTCAAGTACCATCTACCATCTACCCTCAACCCTCAAGTACCCTTAAACCCTAATCCCTAATTAACCCCTATACCCTCTACCCTATACATTGGACCCTCAACCCTAATCCTTGAACCATATACGTCCCTCAACCCTCTACCCTCAACCTTAAACCCTCAACCCTCAACCCTATACATTAAACCGCCCTTAACCCTCAAACCTTAATCCCTCAACCCTTAATCCATCCCTACCTCTCTACCCTAATCCCTCAACCCTATACCCTCAACCCAATACCCTAAACCCTAAATTGTTAAACCTTCTACATCCCTCTACCCTAGTCGACCCTAGTACTCCCCCATCCCTAATCCCTCAACCCTTAAACCCTTAAACCTAAGTAAAATCTCTACCCTAATCCCTCAAACCTCAACCCTTAATCCTATTAGAACTAAAAAATCTCACATTTTTCAATAGCCTCCACCCACCTATCATCCACATTTCACATAAATTCATCACCTTTTAATTTTATAATCAACACAAATTGTTGAAATTTGTGTGACAAGATCCATTTTGTAGCCCACATTGCCAAATTGACACACCCATAAATGAGTTTGAGACTCCATAATCTTTCCATGTTCCTAAATAAAAATTAGCACTATCAGCCGAACAATGCCTCATTGGTAGAGCCCCCATCATATCCTCACCGATGGCCCAATGAAAGCAGTTCATAACCTTGTATCGGTGTAACAATACCCTATTGGGTTGACTCTTAAGGCATTCTCCCTGATAGACTGATAGAGTCAACAAAAGTAAGCACATCGTTGTAACTCATGAACACCAGTGGAACAAATGTTTGCTTTCCCCCGATGGCCCGATATAATCATAGATTATCAATAATTAGAATATATCAGGGGAATTAATGTGTATCAGGGTAATATATTTTGGCATCTTGTTGATAGACTGAAGTAAATTTGTTCATCGGTGGAGAAGGTGGCTATCAGTGGAAGAAGGATCAATGTCTCATTAATATGGTGATGATGATTGTACTAACTAATGTGACATCTCAAGGCATCATCGAGATATTTAAAAATAAATGCTTCCCTCTAATGGCAAGACTGAAATGGGTGGTGTATTTATGATCTAGAATTGAAGCACAAGTTGATCGCATAATTGTCACACAGTATAGAACATTTCATTGAGGAAAGAAGTAGAAAGGAAAAGCTAGGAGTTCTTACATAGCAGAAACTAGTGGAGATGAGACCCAAGTACACCAATCCCAACTAAGAAGTTGTATTTTTTCAAAAGATTAAGAATTCAAACAATGGAGGAAAATGCAGCAAAACCCAAAGTTAAGAAATAGAAAACTAACAAGAGACCCCTGAATCAAGACCTAATAGATCAATGCCTTGGGTTGAGGCCAACACCCAGGAGGAGTGCTCAAACGAATCCTTCAATGGATAGATTAGTAGATAAACATAAGGGATTGGGAGATATTTGGACACCACGACACGAGATGAACTCTTCATGTATCATTATAGAAAACAATTTAGGTTTTAGCCAATCTACAACCCGTGGAGGTTGAACTTGGGAAAACTCATGGTGCCCAACATGTTTGTAAATGTAGAACTAATTAAAGCTCTGGCTAGTAGATACAACCCCAAGATGAGAACTATTCAATCACATAATGGCGTTGGTGTGCTTGTTATTTCTGAGGATTTAATTTCTAATGTGTTTCAATTGGAGTGTCCTATGAACTTTCCATTCATGGTTAGAGACCTCTTGACAGAGTATCACCATATGGATACCAACTACAAATGATGGAAACTACCCTTGCATAGGCCCAAGAATGAAGGAGGCCAACTCAAGAGGTTTTTGAGCAATGAAAACCCTCCTTTTCATGAGGCCTTGTTTGAAGAATATTTTTGATACACTTATTATTTAGCTAGTCAAGTCTTGGGGGTAGAGGTACCACCTTTCATGTCTATTTCCCCAATGGTCTTAGTTGCAGACATACAAAGCATTGATGCGAGATCATTCAATTATGCTAGATACTTGGCCAATGCACTAAACTAGAAGCTTGAAAAGATTAAAAACAATAGTGAATATGTTCATTTCAAACATTATTCTCTGTTCATGCATTTCCTCATGCACGAGGGACATGTTAGAAGGGTCTGGAGTGAAGAATTAAGAATAAGAGATATAGATGAAAATGGAAACGTCAATCCTGTACAGATGTGGACTTCATTGTGGGATAGTCGATTTGGTAGATCTCATTATCTTTATTTTGAGGAGTTTTTTGTGAAACCACTGATGAAGTTGTTGGGATATCTGTGTGATTATAACTTATCCCTAGAAGTACAATAGTTTCTAAGACCAAAGGAAAATGACCCAAGGAATAAGGTGAATCATAACTGGGGGGACTAGTATGCTTTTCCTGACTACACAGTGACCAGGGTTTATGGGTTTGAAGGAACTCCACACTTGTTGCCATGAGTAGTTCCTTATAGAATTTCCTACTTAGAAATTGTGAGGTAATTGGAAAAATTTGATGCCAAAAACCTCAAAGGACACAAAAAACAATCAATTATGCCCAACACTTTATGTTTTGGAGACTTTATAGTGGTTGCAATGAGGGATATGAGGAAATTGATGCTAAATTAGCATAGTATAACCTCCCTCTAGGCAATAAAAGGGAAAATTGATGTAGAAGGCTTTATTCACAAAGAAAGGCTATCACAAGGGTTATCAGGATATGAGCATGTTTTCTCAGATGAAGATGTGATCAGAAACCATGATGAAGCCTCTACCACTGACAGAATGACTACAAATAATATGGTTATGCTCGTAGAGGAATGGAAAAGAAGAAATGTCCCATCTTATTCAAGGGCATTTGGTGAAATACAAGATCCTCTAGCAAGGATTGAGCAACTCATTGCTCATGTGAATGAATTGGTAAAGGATGTGCCTTCATTTTTCTTTGATGCCACTCATGCAACCTATTTAGGA
The DNA here is from genome assembly GCA_007258455.2 of Sequoia sempervirens. Taxonomy (NCBI): domain Eukaryota; kingdom Viridiplantae; phylum Streptophyta; class Pinopsida; order Cupressales; family Cupressaceae; genus Sequoia; species Sequoia sempervirens. The sequence goes on along the minus strand of VDFB02020420.1, from coordinate 41,151 downwards.
ATGTAGATTGAAGATATAGGGCCTTGTAGATTATATTCCTTCACAGCCAACTCATGAGGTGATTTTTTCTGTAGATACTAATATAAGTGAAGATGAGGAGAGTGATGAGGAAGATGAGAAAGTACAACAAATAAGTGCTCTTATAATTGCATAGTATGAGCATCCTCGGGAACACAATGTTGTAAGATTTGAAGCATCAGATGAATTATCTGATGATTTTAGGGTCAAGGTTGGACAGGAGTTCATTTCTAATGAAGATTGTGTTAAGTCTTTCGAGTTTAAATCATTTGTTTATAAATATATAGGAAAGAAAATGAGACAAAAGATGCAGGATGTCACTCTTGAATGAGAGGTTTCTGCTTTGGAAGAATTGAAAAAAGAAATAGACAAAGAGATGGAGTATGTCACTCCTGAGAGAGGGAGAGAGTTACTTCAGGAAGCTGGAGTATTGCTTGTGCCTGGGTGGGATATAAGCTTTGCAATTGTGCTTGATAGTTTTAGAAAGAGAAGGGACAAAACAATGAACTTAATAGAGGAAGCAAGTGATAAGACGTATTATGGATCTAGATACAATCCAGATGAGGCCACCTTGCTTCTTTGGTCATTGTACCCCCATGAAAAAAGACCAGCTGTGATTGATAATCCAAACCAAATGTTTTGAAATCTCTTGGTCCAAAGAGTAGTGGATACCAATCCCATGGAGATAGCAGAATTGAATGTCAATGTGGAAAAATTCACCAAAGCATAGATTGATAAGCTAGTTAAAGAAGGAATTATCACGTCAAAGAGAAAGATCATCTTCCTCTTCCACACCAGAGTTGTAATCCCCATGGCTTGAAAAGGATAAGAGAGTATTGGATGCAATGGCTGATACAATTTATTGGAAAAATTTCCACTTGAAATCTCAGGAAAAATGTAAAGAATTGGAGAAAGAAGTCAAAACCATCAAGTATAATACTACATCTGAAATGATCAAGGGGAGATTCAATAAGATGATGAAATGTTCTAATGAATATTGGAGATAATTTAAGTAGGTATACTCAGCAATAGAGGTGAATGAATGACTATAGGGGAGAATAATTGAAAAGAGAGAGGAGCTTCGAGACAAGAAAATCCTGAAAGGATAAATAATGCAGACACATAACAAATTGGTAGAATCACACAATGGATATCATAGTAGGCTCATCGAAGATCTTGACTACTTCAATTCGATTCCAACACTTTATGATGATATGGGAAATTCTCAAGAGTATAATGATTGGAAGGAAGAGTTTGATGCACTTCTGACTGTTGCACTACATGAAATCAATGATGACATAATTTTACAAAATACTCACAAGCAACTCAAGAAGATGATGTATAGGGAATATGATATGAGGGAAGTGATCTCTAATACAGATACTTGTGTTGAACAAGAGTACATTCATCACCTCTCTGCATTTAATTTGTTCCTTAACCAAACTATGGATATACCAGACACAATGGGACAACCATCAGGATGAAAGAAGTCAACCGATAGCATGAACACCCTATCATGGACTAGAAGCTTTGAACAGATCTTAGGTGGTCATGAGCTTCTGCTTGGAGATTAATGGATTGGTTCATTCATTTGCTGCAATATTTTGTTTTCTTAATTATTTTTAGTTATCAAATGACAAGACTTTTTGTAATGGGTCTGTAGCTTGTTGCCTCTCATATATATATAAGAGAGACCAAGACTCGAATAGATCATCATCACATAATTTCCATTTATGGTAGGCATTAGTAAGAAGATAGATTGCACCAATTCGTCCATCCATCTCATATCAGAAACTATTGTTATAATGCATATTATTCAAAGATAAATATAATGGGAAGGTTATGCATAATTGTTTATTTGCTTTCAAGTGCTCAACTGTTGTGTGGATTTATATGCTTATATTTTTTTTGGTTGTCTTTGAAGTGGATGTTTATGTTATTCAAATTGAGTGTGTGAAAATACATTTAATTTTTCAATACACATTTACTGTAATTGTGTGATGTTGTTGACTGGTTTCGGTGTGCAGAAGAATTAAAGTTCCTTTTAAGAAATCAAATTTGATAGGTTCTTGTTTGGATTAAAGTCCTTTTGAATAGATTGTCTTAAATTGGTTTCCTTTCACATATGAATTAAATCCTTTCACAACTTCATAGTAGCATAAGGGGATATCACTAGGATTACTAAGAAGAGCCCAAATAACTGGCATACTTGCACGTTTGCACAAGGTGCAAACATTCAAAGTTCCCAACTGTTCGAGTTAAGTTGAAGAGTGAATCTACCCATCTTACAGAAGCCTATCTCCAAAACCATCATTCACCCCTCCACTCCATCCACCCAATAGAAGTAGGTACTAGTCATAATTAGATATTGCATACAAAATACAATTCACAAACTTGAATTCTCAATTACTCTCATTAGAAATTAGTCACTTAAACTTTGTATCTACTACACCTTCACGTGCCTTAGTGAGTAGATTGCTCAATTCAAGAACCATATTTACCTGTAAATCTACCTTATTGTCCAGGTATACCCGCCTAGGTCTAGAAAAACCTAAAGAGTAGAAGGTAATCAGTCTTGCTTACCTTGTTCGTGGGCCAAAGGTGTATTAAGGGATTGGCACCCCCTTATGGTTTAAAACCTACACTTTTGAGACCTAACAAATCCCTCAACCCTTAAACCCTCAAGTACCCTCTACCCTCTACCCTCAACCCTCAAGTACCCTTAAACCCTAATCCATCATTAACCCCTATACCATCCACCCTATACATTGGACCCTCAACCCTAATCCTTGAACCATATGCATCCCTCAACCCTCTACCCTATACATTAAACCACCCTTAGCCCTCAATTCTCAACCCTTAACCTTTAATCCCTTAACTACCCTCAACCCTTAATCTACACAAAGTACTACAGTAAAGGTGAAATTTTCTTTGTTTATGATTATCTGGAGGAATAAATGGGGAATGTTGGTGATAGTATGGATCTTGTCACAAAAATTATTGCATTTAATGTTAAATACAATGAAAAATCAAAGGCAGTAGATATTTTGATGCAAGTGAAATGTAGGCAAGCAACTGAAGGCTAGTGAATATTGGGGAAGGATTTTTTGTTCTAACACCCTTAATCCCTGCTAGATTAGAACAATTAGGTGCTAAATTAGGCACTACATCATGTGCTAAATTAGGGGCCAAAAAATGCTCTAAAGTAGGCACTAAAATAGGCACTACTTAAGGCGCTAATATGGGTGCTAACGTAGATGCTATTCTGGTTGCTAATTTAGGCACTAATCTGGGTGTTACAATAGGCGTAGTTTTTGGCGCTAATCTTGGAATTAATAAGTGCATTATAGTGGGCGTTAATAGTGGCGCTAATATTGGCGTTAATAGCGGCGCTAATATTGGCGTTAATTGTGGCACTAATGTCAGAGAAAATTTGTGCCTGATTTAGCATCGACTTATTCTGGTTGGTGCAAAAAACTCCAAAAATAGCGCCATCCTAATAAATAGTGCCGACTTTTCCCAAAAAATGGAGAAAAATACATTAAAATAGTGGGTGGAAGCAAAAAAAAGGAGCAAAAAATGGAGCTAATCATATGGATTTGTTGTAGTGTGAGGATATAAAACATGTAAAATCTAACAGAGATAACTTTGAAGATGAATCATATTATGAAGAGGAGATTGTTGATGAAGAGATAGAAGAAGAAGAGATTGAAAAAGCACCTGCTAAATATGTTCAAAAGGCTCACCCTATATATCAGATCATTGGTGATAAAAATGGAGTTCAAACCAGGAGAAGACTTGCAAAGAACAAGGAACAAGTAAATTTTTCTCTCTTGTCACAAATTGAACCTAAAAGCAATATTGAGGCCAGCAAGGATGAGAGTTGGATAAAGGCCATGGAAGAGGAACTAAATCAGAATGAAAAGAAAAAAACATGGGAATTAGTTCCTATAACTAGGTAAGCAAAAATGTGATAGGTACTAAATGATTGTTTAGAAATAAAATCAATGAAGATGGATTTGTTGTGAGAAATAAGGAAAGATTGGTGTGTAAGGGGTATGCACAAGTTGAAGGCATAGACTTTGAAGAAACATTAGCACCTATTGCAAGAATAGAATCCATAAGAATGTTTCTTGCATTTTCAGCCTACAAAGGGTTTAAACTTTATCAAATGGATGTTAAATCCTCCTTTCTGTATGGAAACCTTGAAGAAGAAATCTACATAGAACAACCATAAGGTTTTCAGCTATCAAAAAGAAGATGATTATGTTTGCAGACTAAGGAAAGCATTGTATGGTCTAAAATAAGCACCTTGAGCATGGTATTCAAGATTAGATCAGTATCTACAACAATAAGGATTCAAGAAAGGATGTGCTGAGAGTAATTTGTATTTCAAATCCGAAGGTGAGAACATGATTATTGTTGTAGTTTATGTGAATGACATCATATTTGGTGGTAGCAATGATAAGATGTGCAAAGTATTTGTTGCACAAATGCAAGAGGAATTTGAGATGTCAATGCTAGGAGAGTTGTCATTTTTCCTTGGTTTATAGATAGTACAAACTAATGATGGGATATTCATATCTCAAACCAAGTATGCTAAGGAAATGCTTAAAAAATTTAGAATGGAGGATAGTCAACCAGTTAGTACCCCTATGATAACTAGATGTAAATTGAGTAAATTAGATGAGTCCCATGATGCAAATCAAATAATGTATAGGTCTATAATTGGAAGCTTATTGTACTTAACTACATCAAGACCAGATATTATGTAAGTAGTGTGTATGGTTGCAAGGTTTCAATCTATTCCAAAAGAGTCTCATGTGAACAAAGTAAAGAGAATCTTTAGATACATCAAAATCACTATTGTCTATGGACTATGGTATCCCAAGAGCTAGGATTTCACTTTAGCTGCATATATAGATGCTAATTGGGCTGAAAGTACAGATGATAGGAGAAGCACAAGTGGTGGAGAATTATTTTTGGGAAACAAACTTGTTACCTAGATGATTAAAAAGTAAGAATTAGTGACTCTTTCTATGACAGAGGTAGAGTATGTTGCAACTACAATATGTTGTACTTAGGTACTATGGATGAAGCAGACACTCAAGGATATCAAAGTTGAGTACAAAGAACCTATCTCTATTCTTAGTGATAATTAAAGTGCAATTAAGAATCCAGTGATGCATTCAAGGCTAAAGCACATATCAATCAAGTATCACTTCATTAGAGAGAAGGTAGAAAATAAGGAAGCTAGCATGGAGTATGTACTGACAAAGGAACAAGCTTCTGACATATTCATTAAACCTCTTCCCAAGAAACAATTTGAATATCTAAGGCATAAATTGAAAGTTATTGCTCCCACATAATATCACTAAATTCTAGTTATAGGGCATGGGTCCAAAGGGAGCTTCATAGCTATTTCATCCATCCATGGAAATGACAGGAAAGATTAAGTCAGCTAAACTTGATTTTACAAATTTCTAACGACTTGATGGTTGCAACTTCAATATTACCTTATGTCTTTGCTTGTCAAAGGGGGAGAGTATATTTGGTTTGACCCTTTTCCATTGATGTCAAAGGGGGAGAAATTGTGGAAAATTCTCATGAAAACTGAGCAAGGGGGAGAAATTCAAGTTCTCTAATGGAGAAAGTGTGCAAATGTTGATGTAAGAAATGTCTCAGGGGGAGCTGCATTTTTTAGCATTTAGTTTTTCCATCAATGAAAAGGGGGATATTGTTGGCATAATGTTGTCATTAATGTAAAAGGGAAGATCAGAGTGTTGGTGGATCAAATTCTAGAAGGTTTGGAGAAGTATAATGTAGAGAAGAGCATGTTTCTACAATGTTGCAAAGTTACTCAGAATATTGCAAAAAAATTCATGCAATATTGACATGGTTTTGCAGTGGTCTCATCCATAGGTTTGTGGAGGAATCTGATAGCATATTAGATGTGGGTTTTTCAAGAAGGTTTGAATGGTGTGTCCCACATAATCAAAGAAGGTGTAAGAAGCTCAAGAGTGATTTATTTATGCCCTCGGTTCATTTAGGGTTTTGCGGATAAACCCCAAGGAGTTACAGTCATGGCATTGATCAAAAAATATATTTTTGTGTTGATTGGTGATTGACTGTTGCAAGTTACTCAAGTTATCACTTAAGACATCAAAGTCATTCCATGACTAGCCCCTTTACCTAGCAATTACTAGCTTGGAAAATAGTTAAAATTTTAATTTCTCCTGTCATACATTAAATATTTTCCTTAGCTTGATCAACAGTAGTGATCAAGCTTGCAAGATCAAACGGTGCCTATTAGTCCATGGTGTGTGTGGTGGGTCCCTATTTTTCCTTGTGGGATTACAGGTTGATGAAAAGTGTATAGTGGGACCAGAAAAAAGTGGTGGGTGATGGTAGTGGAAGATGGCGTATAAAGATAGGTGGCGATAAATGATTTCTTGATAAGTAAATTCACATTGGTGTTGTGGATTGTTCTACGATGATGTAGGTGATAGATGGCAGTAGCTTGCTAGCCTACTGGAAAACTATGGGCCCTTGACTCTACCTTATGGAATTGCAAGCGAGTGACATGTGTCTTGGTGGGACCCTGCGCTAAGTATAGCATTTGAGTTAAACATCGACAACAGTTATTTAAAAGATCTTAATCTAGAATGGTTATTTTTTAAAGATGAGAAATGAACTGGGATCAATGAATCATGGTGTGAAATCAATAGATCAACAAATTAGGTTTAAAATTGAAGATTCTTAATGACTACAACAGTATGAACGATGGTTTTGACTGTAAATCAACACTGTGTATGAATTTAATTGGTTTATTGACTCTTGTGACCAATTTTATTGGTGTCAGGATTAGAAGAATGGTGGCACAAATGACAAAGGCAGCAAATAACATAATCAGATCATATACACAAGGATATGACATTTAATGCAAATCAGGTTTAAGGTTTGTAGGTTTCCCTATTTTGTTAGATCTAGCAAGTCATAACTGATGTTGTGTGGTTCAAGGCAATTGATGCAGGTCAGAAAAGATATACAAAAGTGAACATTGGAGTATCATGTAGTGTGTTGACACTGTGAATCCAGTGAGTAGTGCATATTACAGACAGTATCCTAAATCTCTTGAGGTGGACAAAGAATGCACTAGAAAGAAGATGAGAGATAATTGTAGATGGTGTGCATGGCTTCTTGAGGTGGATAGAGAATGCACAAATAGATAAGAGTGCAACAGTATTGAGCAGTGTATCTATGAGCTTTTGATGCGGATAGAGAATGCACTAAAAGAAAATGGGATAGTGTAGAGGTGTAGTGAATGAGTAGAACCCAAACAAAAAACAAAATATCTTAATCAGGGTTGACATCCAAATGTAGAATAGAGAGAGGTGCAGTGAAGAGAACTAAGTTGCATTGTCAACAAAAAATATTTGAATAGTTTCATATGGGGTTTAAACATTGAATTTTGTTGTTTGAAACAAATTGTAACTTCTCATTTGTAAATCTAATTGGTGGGTGCCATAAAATATCTGGGTAGGGAGTTGGTGCTTCCTTGTAGTAGGTGCTCCTAAAACAAGGGATTGGTGTCTCCTTAGGGTTGGTGCCATTAAACTTTGTAATCAGAAGATATTCATTGTGAGGCTAGATTAGGATAATAGATTCTAGCAGCTATTCTCACTGTGGTTTTTCCTATCCTATGTTTCCACATATATCTTGTGTTATGAGTTGTTGTGTGTGCATACTTGTCTCTCTATATACTTAGTTCAATCTTCACTCAATTATTTAAAAGGAATTAATTAGTCTAAGGCTTTAAGGGTTAAAGTTTTGATAATCTACTAATTCACCCCCCTCTTAGTAGATTGTTGTGTTCCAACACTAGCTTCATAAACACCTTCATGAGATGGCACTTGTACCTTGTGCCCCACATCACATAGATTAAGTGTTATAGTTCCAATGGCCCGTGAGAGCAAGCCCCTTAGTATGTATCCAGTTATTTCACATTTACAAGTAGTTTTAGGCATTAAATTGATAGCTAAAGGTAGGAAAACAAATGTGTTAATCCATGGATCGACACGTATGAAACCTAACGTACTATGTTTGCATTCGCGAAATAATGCTTTTATCATAGAGTATCTCTTTTGGGTTAGTGTGGCACAATTGAGATACCTTATCGCATATGTTTGGTCATATAGTGATGCATTTGAAAATGTGATCACAGTTGTAATTGGGGAAATGACATGTCTAAAAATGTGACTACTTTTGGTTGTCACCAAACAACACATTTTGCATAAAATGACATGTTTGCTTAATTATTCATAGACTTAGATTTTTTATCAAAAAATTGACAAATTGATGTCGTGGGCACTATGGTTGCAGGTGGTACTATATCCCATGTATTCTAGGGAGCAAAGACCTAGGATTTTGAACTAGATGGCCCTCTTGGGTGAGGTAGAGATATAATTTTTATCATCGATCAAGTTGTTCTAGATTGCTTATATGCTTGAGATTTGGGCACATATAGCCATGATGATTACACTCATGGAGCAATGGCGTTTAGAGACCGCTACTTTTAGCCTCCCTACTGGAGAGTCCAACATCACCTTAGAGGATGTTTAGCATATTTTGAATGTGTTTGAGTAGTCTACAACATGGATAGAGGTGAAAAGTACTTGGAGAGGCTACTAGGAGATGATAACTTAGAGATAAAGGACAAATAGATCGACCTAAGACCATACATCAGTGCAGTTGACAACATCATCTTGGTTCTAGAAGGACTTATCATGGGTCAGATCATGCCTAACCAATGATCAAGAGGATTTTTAGTTGGATGGAGCCTTTTGATTGAGGGAATGATTTAGAATGGGATGATGTTATCATGGGGACCTTGCATCCTCGCACATTTGTATCATGATATGCATCAAGTATCATATAGAGTCACTACCAACTTATCTATAAGGGTGGAATTGCTCCACATTTAGGCGTGCGAGCACATAGCAATTACTTGGCCTATCGATGAGTCACAAAGAACTGCATGGGATCCTTTTGTTTACCTATGTGCCTTGATGCTAACACATTGGCAGATGGGAGATTTTCATTTTTGGAGAGGTGTATTTGATGACAAGGATTAGTTCATTTTGAGGCCATGTCTATGATTTTTGAGGTCTAGATGGATGATCATCTATACATGACATAATGCCACCAGAAAAAATGTCTCATCAGGCAAACTCTTCACATACTTGAGAGATATTTACTAGATAGGGTTCTTTGGTAGTTTGGAGAGAGGTGGGATGTGTCAGTAGATGACTACCACATAGTATATTCCTAGACTACAAGGGAGATTACTGAGTGGGGTGCTATGGAAGTTCCACAAGTTGCATTGATAGATTTTGCACAGATGGCTCCCCTGGCATGGGGATGGTCAAGTGGTCCTGAGGATCTAGGAACCACTCAGGATTACAATGCATGATGGGTTCAAAGGAGACTTTTGAGATTCACACATCTTGATGGTACAACTAGAGTTGTAGGTGTCTAGAGATGATGGGATGCAGAGCCTAGGCATGCTCAACACCAAAGACAGAGAGTCAAGGTTGAGGCACACAAGGGAGATTAATAGCAACAAGTAGCAAAGTAGTAGGATGCAATGCAATATGTATCCCCTTGAGTAGAGGAGGCTAGGGGAGGTGATGATAAGGATGCCTGATTGGCTCTTACATTATCAAAGAGACCAAGCTCACCAAGAGTGAGATGGTTATAGGATAGAGTGGGATGGCCTGGTGGCACATCTTATATAGAGGACTACAGAGAGGGATCAGACCCTCACAGATAGAGAAAATCAGATAGCCAAGAGAGATCAACGGATAGTCGAGAGAGACTCTAGATCACTCACTATTAGTAGGCGGAGGCATAGGTCACTCAACTTATAGCTGAGAGAGATATAAAGAGAGATTTTAGGAATCAACTAGAGATTGGTCAAGGTTCCATGATCAACATGACACAATACATGTAGGAGATGAGGTCCTCGATCTAGGAGGCTACTCATTATTGCACATTGTATCAGGTGATTGTACCTTGAGAGCATAGGAAATCTAGGTTTTCTACCAAGAGCACCACAATAGGAGGGTCTGGTAGATCAGACGGTGGATCTTTGGGTAGTCCCTCATAGTAGATGATTCAGGGGAAGTAGCCATAGGGATCCTAGTGGTAGGCATAGCAATAGTGGCAGCCCATGGGCCCACCACCACCTCAGCCTTCTAATAGAGAGGAGCGAGGGAGTTCTAGGTAGATTGATGTATAGAGATTCTTGACATATCATTTTTTTATGTTTATACACTCATTTTCTTTTGAGAGCCTCATGTACATATATTTTTTATGTATATTATCAAATATATCACACTTTTGATGATGTATCATGACACTTTCATTTATGATGATATATAATGGCACTTTCATTTTTGATGATATATGAGATGAGATGATCCTTTTTTATGTGGTTATGGCCTGATGTTATGCAATGAATTATTGTTGACTATGGATGTATATGATATATAGATGCATGCTTATGATGTTTCATGCTTTCAAGATAAAATGATGATGATGTTTACGACTTGATGATGCAATTAAGCATGATGCTAATGATTTAAGGATGCGATATGTATGATATGATGTGATCATATGGACATGGTTCTTGTTTTTGTATATTGATATATGCAATATGATTCAATCATTCATGATGGTTTATGAGATGTTATTGAAGGTTTTTGGATGTAAGATGAGATGCATATTTTTGTGTTGTGTCATGATACATTCGATAGAAATGGATGATTAGATAGATATAATAGAATCAATGAATGATTATGTTGATCAAGTACCATTAAATCTATGATAATTGTATGGATTTCAAGATTTTGATGGATATATGATGAGATATGATACATGATTTTAATTTTTCTTTAGGTTATGCTAATTAACATAGATCAATCCTTATTTGATGTAGCAAGTAGATATGATGCACCAAGGTATGAAGAACCAAGGTGGCATTATATCTATTGCATGGACTTTCACTTTGCAAACAAATAGGAGTATCCTTGTTCATACCTGACATATAGAAACCTTGTTTGATCATGTGAGAGAATAAATCCATCAAAGTAGAAAAATACATAAAAGGTATAAAGAACTTGATATACACAAGTCGTATTACTCAAGACTATACCTACACACACAAGGAAAGTATTCACCAAGGTTGTATTACAAGAACATCCAACAAACATAGCAGATGAAAGCAATGAATATGTCCCATCACGTACCCCTCTAGACACACCAAGATATTGAATATCAAGGTGGTTTTGAGCAAGCGACGGAATGAGACAAAATATAAAACTAAAATTAAATAATGATTGGAAAATACATCAATTCCATCACATCTCTTTCTAGAGAGAAATTAAGATTATATATGAAATGATGCCTATCTTAGGAAAGATATATCCATTAAGACATTAATTGGATGTTGATTTTTTACATGTGTTTAGGTTGACATGAAATCTAGTTCACATGTTTTGAAAATGATAAAGACTCATAATATTGTGTGAATTTTTGTGTTTTGATGATTGTTGTACTTGCTTTTGTTTGTTTTGTCAAAAGTGAGGATGACGATAGGTTTTGAAGAATTTTTCTACTACACCCTTGTTTCTCTAAGGGGTTTTCTTTTCTAAGTAATTATTGGAAATAATTCATTATTTTTATGATTAACATGGTTTTACGCTCAAGGGTTCAAACATTCATGTAGGGTAAAGCCACTTGTCAAGCCCGTGTAATTGCAATCAAGTTCAAAGACTCTACTTAAGGTGTGATGCACCAAGACACCACATGGCAGCTCCATGTGCCAACTAAAAGAAATGAGTGATGTTTTCATTTCATCAAGTGCTCACCCTCCCGCAAGGCATGTGTCAAAGCGGCACAACCTGAAGATACTTTTAAGAATCACAACAATGTCTAATGCATCATTGGTTGAAACTCTTGGCAGGTCCACTGCAAGAAAAGGGTAGATGTCAATGAGTGGCCTACCCATGTGTGTCCTAGCAATGAATGCTCATCACTAACACTCAATTATGAAGGCTCATAGGTGATTGTTGGTTAGATCATGGAGGAATAGGTGGCATCATCACCTTGCTTATGGGTTGCTCATGATTTCCCAGTATGGTCATTTCAGCAATTTGGATGGAGGCAAGGCCATCAAGCACATGAGTGGGAAATATTTTTGGTTGTGGTGATTCCAATATCATTCGGGATAGATTTTCATATTTAAGTCTTGCATTGAATTTTTTTGAGGGTTCTTCTTTGGTTATTTCAATCACTTAGTACATAACTCAGAATGAATTTATTGTTTTTTGTAACACGCAAACCTTAGTATGTTATTTTTCTCAAAGAATAAGGAATGAATACATAAGAATTGTGCCATGTTTTTCTTTTCTATGTGTTTAGCTCTATTTTTTATTTGAATTCATGCTTTGTTTCTATGAAAGTGTTTGTGTTTATAATTCATTCCCTTTCAGCTTTTTTAATCTCAGTTACTTTAATATATGTAGTGTTTTGGAACATGTTTAATACTCTTTCAAAGAATAGGGAATGAATACATAATAATTGTGCCATGTTTTCCTTTGCTATGTGTTTAGCTCTATTTTTTATTTGAATTCATGCTTTGTGTCTATCAAAGTGTGTGTTTATAATTCATTCCCTTTCAGCTTTTATAAGCTCAGTTACTTTAATATATCTAGTGTTTTGGAACATATTTAATACTCAGTTACTTTAATATATTTGTAGATATTGATTTAATTGAGATTTCATTATGCTATATCAGAGTTGAAATGTTATAAAAGTTTGGTACATCACCTTAGAATAGTTCATTTTATGCATTTTCTTTCTTTCTTTCTTCCTTTTCTCCCCCCCTATTAACTCAACAAAGAGCTAACTTCTAAAATCTTAGAGGTTATTTTGGAGAGTGCATCTTAGTCCCCCATTTGTACAACTTCCCATAAACTATATCTCATAAGTGTTAGCTTTATAGATCAACATATTTTTTCAGCAATGCCTGGTGGGACCGATAATACTTTTTGGCTAGTGAAGAAGCAGGTTTATGAGTCAGAGGCCTGTCACTAGATCTTTGATAGCATGTAATATCAAATTACTCTTACCTCCATTGGTGACTATCAGACAACAAAGAACTTTTGGAAGGAGAGCAACACAAACACCGGTGCAAGCTCAAGCACAAAAAATGGTTATTCCAGGACCACCCAGAAACTTTATAGCATGGAATGGTGGTAGCCCACTCATTCCTCCAATTCCTCTTGCAGTGTGGGATCCCATTCTTGTTAATGCATTGAAATCACTCCCTAAGTTCACGAGAGAGGATTTCAAGAGATCGGTGGAACATTTGCAAGATTTTTCCAACATATGTATAATGCATCGTGTGATAGAGAAAAATACAACACTAAGGCTCCTTGTTGCTTCATTCAAAGGGAAAGCCTTAGACTAGTATAGATCACTAGCCCCTAATTCAATTGCTACATGGAATCAACTTGGGGATATTTTTTTGAAAGATTCTTAGAGAAAGGCGATTGATCTTCCTTACTCTAATAGCTGATAACCATTAAAAGGGATCCTTAGGAAGCTGTCATGAATTTCAACACCATGTTTCACAAAACCTTGCAAAGGATCCCCTTAATAGCTAAACCCCTTTTAGGTATGGCTATTGTCTTCTACCTAAAGGATTTTAACTCTGACATAGCCATAATGATTCATTCATTAGGAGGATAGACCCTTCTGGATGCATATGACTTGGCTGTTAGAGCCAAGAACAATCTTTTAGATATTGGAAAGCTTCCTCCTTGACTACCTATGCTAGTTTTCTTTGAGATACCACCTTCGCCACCTAAAGATCCTCCCATTACATCTACCACACCTCCCTCAATATATGTGTATCCCAACGCATAGACTAATGTAGTCGCTCTTGCATCCTTTGTTGAAGAAGTGAGCTACATGAAGAATTTGTTGTGAAACTTTTCAAATGAGATACTTAACCTAAAAAGATAGCAAGTTGCACTGCCTAAGCCCCCTTACTAGAATTTTCAAGGAAATAAACCTCCCTTCCAACATAATCAATACTAGGGATGGGCACAAAAAAAAATCAATCCCATCCTTCGAATTAGATATTTTCAGTCCCCACCACACTTCAAACCATAATGCCCAATCATAACAAAGAAATTGTATATGGTCAAAACAATATAGTGGACAACTCAAATGCATGGTGTTTCCCATGCAATGATGTGCATATGCCCCAAAATTTCCCTAAGGGTAATCTCTGGCAAATGATCTCAAAGTAGCAAAATCAAGGAATCACTGTTGATACAAGTGCAGGTCTCTATCAATCCATGAGAGTGTAAAATTTTATCCTAATGCTACAGATGTAGGGCATGTCCCTTGAACAAGAAGGAAAAATTTCTTTGGACCATGCTCTCTTTTCTTGGATAGAGGGAGAGGATGTAGTGTTCACCAATGATGCATCAATGTCCAAAACTCGTCAAGTTCAGTTAGATTATTTCACCCAACCTAAAAGGAGGTTGACCGGAGAGCACATACCTTTTATGCTATAACTAAAGAAGATCCATGAAAAGGTTTTGGAACCAACAGTGGTGGCTCCAATGCTCCAAAAATAGAGTGAGGTAACATTGAGCAAGGTAAAGGATTCAAAATCCCAAATAGCTTGGCCACTCAATGTAGTGGAGCAATTGAAAAAGCCCCATCCCATGTCTCTCTATGGGATATTTTGGCTATCTCTCGGCAAAGGCCTTGTTGTGAGAAGCTTTGGAAGAAGATATAGGACCACTGCAGGCTAATGTACCCCTAGAATGCAATCAAGAGAAAGGAAAAAGGTCAATTCAAGAGTCTCGAGATTTGGGGGCTTTGGTGTTCATAAACACAAAGGAAAAGGTGGTGAAGGAGGAGGTAAGTAAACCAAAACCTACCCTATTTTCTTGACCCTCATTGTAGGGGATAAACTATTACATAATTCTATGGTTGACTCTAGTTCCAGTGCCATAGTTATGCCTAAACTAATTGTGGATTCTTTAAAATTAGAATATGAGCCCCTTGATAGAGGAATCATGCAATTAGATGGAAAAATGGTCCAGGTCATAGGTCTAATAAAAATTCTCCCTTTGACCCTATATTCATTTCCTAGCATTATAGTCACCCAAGAGGTGGTGCTAATTGATATTCCTCCATTTTTGGGCTATTTCTATCTAGATATTTTACTACCAAAATTGGAGGATATTTGTCTTTGGATTGGTCTCATATAATTCTAAGAACCAAGCATGGTGCCAAGATGAAAGTATTATCAAAACCCCTACACTGAGAGCACATAACAAATGATTTTGTGATGAAATATAAAGCTACCAACACATCTTTTTGAGAAATCAAATGTATTGTGTAGAGATTCTAGAAGATGACAAGGCTACTAGAGATAGAAGCCTTGAAGAAGTCTAATAAATGAATTTATGAAGGGTGACCCATTCAAAAATTATGATGTCACTGGCCTTGGTACATATGTTATTTATGACAAAGATCAAGTCATCCCTTAGGTGACTATGGAGCAAGAAACCCAACATGAAAACATAGACGATAAATAAGGTCTATGGACTTTGCACTTTGATGGAGCAAGATGCAGGGTAGGTTTAGGAGTAGGCATTCACCTAGTGTCCCTTGTTGAAGAGGAAACTCTATGAGCCTTTTGTTTCCAATTTTTCTACACAAATAATGAAGTTAGGTATGAAGGCCTAGTCCATGATCTAAGTCTTGCAGAGTGGATGGGAATCAAGAGGCTAAAGGTCTTTGGAGACTCATAGTTAGTGATCAAATAGGTCAAAGGAACATTAGTTGCGAAAACATGTGCAAATGTGATCCTACCACTTCAGAGTGTGGGACATAATTGAAGGATTTGAAGCCTTCAATATCCAAGTGATTTTGAGATCTCATAATGTTGTGGTTGATAGAATGGCCACAGTTGGTTCTCAGTTTGACCCAATGACAGACCTATTGTCAAACCAACATGCAATGTGGGTGATTATAAGACCCACTTCTCCTGATAATGATTAAAACTAGAAAGTCTTTGATAGTGATGCTTAGATTGCCATGTTTATTCAACATTTTGATGCATTTGTAAAATAATTAAAGCCTAAAATTTAAGAGGCTTATGGAGACCAAATTATCTAACTCATAACCAACAAGATTCTGAAGGGTTTAATCACTCTAGAGAAACTTCTTTATTTCTATGATGCCAGAAAGGACAAAAGAAAGTTCATCATGAATAAAGTATAGTACTTTGATTTGGATGTTGGAGGTGATAGGAAGTTGAAGGTAGGAAAAGATGTCCCTGAAAGAGACAAAGTAAGGTTAATATATTTATGCAACAATTTTGATAGGGCCATGGCATGGTCCTATGATGACCTAAAGGGTTATGACCCCAATATAATCCAACACACCATAGATCTAGTTGAAGAAGCTAAGCCCATCCGCTAGAAGCAAAGGAAAATCAATCCAAAAATAGAGTCCCTCATGTCCCAAGAATTGAGAAAAATTATTGTTCCAGGATCATATATCCTATTAAACATTCTACTTGGGTATCTAATTTATTCCCTATCCAAAAGAAGAATGGATACATTCATCTTTGTGTGAATTTTAGATATTTAAATAGAGCATCTCTAAAACACCACTATCTCCTTCCTTCCATGGAGCAGATTCTTCAAACTATAGCAAGATCAAAGATGTTTTCATTACTAGATGGTTTCTTTGGATACAATCAAGTAAGGTTCAAAGAAGAGGATCAACATAAAACCAATTTTACCTCTAAGCTGGGAATGTTTGCATATGCCAAGATGCCTTTTGTCCTATCAAATGAAAGGGCCACTTTTCAATGGGAAATAGATGTTTCTTTCAAGGATTTGGTCAATTTGATCATCCTTATATGTTTGGATGGCCTGATAGTATTCTCCAAGTCTAAAGAAGATAATTTCAATCATTTGGAGAAGGTTCTATAGCAGTTCCAAGAGTTTGGGGTGTCCCTCTGAAAGGAATTCAGGTGAGCGGAAATAGCTTCCTACACTAATCCAAGCAGGCAAGAGTTAAAAAAAATTGTTTTAACACCTTACTTTGTTACAGTATGAGATACACATAGAGAATAATGTAAATAGAACAAGTACACAAATGCAATAACAACATATATATGTGGTGAAAACCCTTTTGCGTAAAAAACCCCACCCTCCAAAAGCACAATACTTTCTCTATTACTTCAAATAATGAATACAAGATATCACCAAGTGGTACAGGAGCACCTACACCTTATTTTCAAAATTTGAACATTTGATGTTGATCATAGGGTGAGCCTAGGGAATTTGAGGTTTTTTGAGTCTTAGTATGCTAAATAAGGTCAATCAAGACAATTTATGATGTAATTGGGTGATTTAGTATTATAGGTGTCAAAATGTGTAAAAGTTGCACAAAAAATGCAATTTTTAGGGAGTGTTAAGTGTTAAGAATTTGAAAGTTAGTTATGTACATTGGGAAGGTTGGTTTTGGTTTCAAAATGTATTTAAGGCCTCAAGAAGGCTTGAACAAGTGGTTGATGAAGTTTGTATTGAAGATTGAAAAGAAATATACAATGTTTACTCTGCTAATTCACTGTAATTTTTGTGTTTTCTGAACATTACAGACTTTGTACGGCCCGTAAAGCCACTAATTTTCTTTGAGATTCATTTTTTTATTGTAATATCATGTTTTAACTCTCTTTTGGAACAAATTTGAGTCTTATACTAAGATTTGACAGAGATCTCTAAGGTTTTCTATGACTGTCTGTAACAGGCTAGTAACGTCTCTATTTTGAAGTTTTAATAATGATTTAAACATTCCACCTACTATATAAAGTTGTGAATTAGTGGAATTTCTTCACCAATGTTAGTTTAGTTGTTCTAATGGTTTAGGAGGTTAGGGAAATCAAGTTAGTTGAAAATGTGTGATGCCCTAGGCTGTACAAAGTATTTTCCATGTGAAAGAAGAGTGTAGTGAAAGGATTTCTTAAAATGATGATGGAACATTCAAAGTAACGTTAGATTGAGTTTGTGCAGGGTCAGTGTGATGTGTTGGAGGCATTTTTTGAGTCATGTTTGCTCGGGGGAGTGGAGATTGAATAAACCCTTGGAATTTGCATGAAAAGTGAGGGTTTCTTGGTGTAGCATCATAGATATCATGGCATGGTCAAATGATTGTGGATTTGGTTATTTTGGAACACAAATTTAGACCGTCTGATGAGTCTAAGTGTAAACTTGGTGTTTTGAAGGTACTTCATTCGAAAAATAGGGCTAATTTAGTAGTGCCTCAAAACAAGGCAGTTTAATGAATCTCTATATTGTATCAAAGAAACCTTGGGTGATCTATTGGGATATTGTGTTTGGATCTGAGTTAATTCTTAAATGATGTTTGGTCAGCCTTTGTACGGACTTCTCCAAAAGATAAGTCCATTTTGTTGTGTTTTGAGGGCTAGAAGCCTCTTGTGAAGTGATTGAGTCAAGTTGAGCATTTTTTGTTCAAGGGAAAATTTCTTTGTTTGTGATTGATCATTTTGTGTTGGATTGGAAGTCATCACCACCTTGCTCTGCATCATCAAGTACAAAACTTCTTCAACAAGTGCTTCAACACAAACACTTGTTTTGGAGTGACATTGGTAGCACTTTGTTACCTGTAAACAAATCATGCATTCTAAAACTCAAGGCACTCAATAAATAGAGTGATACAAGCTTCAAGAAGCATCTAGAAGGTGAGGGGAATCCAAATCTACATGGAACAATTTCCAATGCCTTAGACATGCATTTGGACACATGTACAATATTCCCTTACACTCCTTACAATGGTCAAACATGCAAATATTCTTCTTCCAAGCTTGGGTGCCTAGAATATGCTAAAAATAGCTTTGAAAAATGCCTTACAACTTTCATAGAATATGTCATAAATCTTCCATAGAATATGTCATAGGATCTATAAGAGAATCTATCATAACTGACTAAAAATAGTCGATTCTCTTACATCCTATCATAGCCCATCTTGGGTGCCAACTTTCTACATGCATTCAAAGATTCCTTATGATGTGTCATAGCATCTATCATATGTCATAGATTCCAAAGTGGTACTCCTATGTCCACTTGGGATGATGATGTGTCATCCAGTCACCTCCAACGGGTATGCCAGCCAATTGGTTGGTCCCAATTTGTGACATTACCATAGGCATTTAATAATACAAATAAATACACTAATTACATCAATTAAATCATTGTTAGGACTCTCAGGTTGAGACACCTTAATCCCAACATTCTCCCACTTTTCGAAGGCCTACCAAGAGTCATACAGAATCATCTGCTCAAGGCCCCGAGGCCCATGGAATCAAAACACCATCTAAATTTTTTTGTGCTCACTAGCTTTGTTAGTGCATCAGCAACATTCACCAAAGTGTCAACCTTCTCCAAGTCCACCTTTCCATCCTCTACTATATCACAAATAAAATGATACTAAACATCGATGTGCTTTGTTCTAGCATGGAAGGTAGGATTCTTTGCTTGGAAAATTGCACTTTGACTGTCACAACAAATAGTAATCTATCCTACATCTAAACCAATATCATAACACAATCTCTTAAGTCAAATGGATTCCTTGTAGGCATGACTGGCTGCAATATACTCTGCCTCTTTCATGGACAATGCGACTACAACTTGCCGCTTACTCATCCAATTGATAGCACCACCAAACATCATAAACAAATAAATACTGGTGGATTTGTTGTTGTCAATGTCACCTGGCCACTTTGAATCCACATATCCTTGAATGCTCACTAAATGTCGAGGTCCAATATGATAACCATGAAAACACAAGGCATACTTGAGAGTACCCTATAAATATTTGAACACTCTCTTAACTGCATCCCAATGCACCTGTCTAGGATTAGCCATAAAATGACTAAGGAATCCCATTGCTTGGGAAATTTTTGGTCTTGTACTCACCATCGCATACATCAGACTACCAACTACACTCACATATGGTACTTTGGTTGTGTCCTCCATCTCATTAGGAGACTTTGGACAATCATTCATAGAAAGCCTCATCCCTTGCATCACAAGAACAACTAATTGTCTGCAATCTACCATGTTGAATCTCTCCAACACGGAGCTCACATACTTTCTCTAGCTTAACCAAAGATTTTTGTTAGCTTTGTCTCTCATGATTTCCATTCCCAGAATGTACCTAGTTGCACCTAGGTCTTTCATCTCAAATTATGCTGACAATTGAAACTTTAAATCTGAAATCATACTTTTACCATTCCCAATAAACAACATATCATCTACGTATAGGAAAATAATGAGAATCCGACCATTATTAGATTTAAAATATACACAATGGTCAAATTTAGATCTTTGAAATCCCAATGACAATACATAGGTATTGAATTTGTAATACCACATTCTAGGAGACTATTTCAAACCATAAAAAGACTTCTTCAATTTGCAAACAGATGTAGAGAATGGTGGAGGTTATCAACACAAACTCAATTAATAAAACTTTGCAATTCAAGGGCTCCAACTTGGTGGTTATCTCTCAAATCCTTCAATTCCCCTAGTAGTACTCCAAACAGGGGTTTTCCATCATAACTTTCAGAGAATACTTCAAGCCCATAAATTGAATACCATTCAAGATACCCTTTATGTCACTTGAAGACATATCAAATTTGTAGATAGGGTTACTTTGGAACAAAACCCTCAAATTTTGACTGATGCACTGCAAAATAGGCCTAATTAGGCTTTTCCTACTAGGTCTCAACAAGGTTTTCACACTCCAGGCTTCAAGTATTCATGCCAACACCTCCAACTGGTCTTATATTATTTTCCTTAACATTTTTCATCACTTAAAACAATTTCTCAAAAGAATTTCTACAAACCCTAACTCCTATGGAGTTTCAAGGCCTAAAACATGAGGCTAATCCGGTTAGGGCATCACCAAACTTACTCTTTATGCCATCCCCTACTCCTGAAACATTTTGGACATCAAAAATACCTTTATTCCACCCATTCCACCAAGTTTCATAAGATTTCACTAGTGGAATGGTGGAATTTACATTTTTCTTACTCTTGAAGCAATCAAACTAGGGTTTCTGACCAATCTAAATAAATCTTCTATAAAATGCTCAAAACTTAATGAAATAAAATGAAACCAATTTTAAAAGAACCTAGATTCAATGCTTCATCAATCCCAATGCTTACATGATCACTTCCAATCCATATAGGGTAGTACAAAACTGTATAGTAGCAAAATTCAATGGGAAAATGCAGAAAAATAGAGTTTTATTGATGTTCAATCTTCAAATTAATCACCAGAACCTTGTCTTCACCATTACCAATAATATTTAACATTTACCAACCATATCCAACCATTTCCAACTAACTTTTAAATCCCAAACGGTTCATCTCCCCTAAAAACCAAAAATGCACAAGTTGCTTATGCAACTTTTTGCAAAATGGACAACTTCCTACAAAATTGACCCCACCTAACCAAAACTAACCCAAAACATGCAACATGATCTTAAAAGACCTTATTTCAAACAACAACATGACTTAAACATAAAAACACCAACATTAGAATCCCTTTACATCATGAAGGCTCAGGTACCCTGCACCACAAACCAAATTTTCTTTACCTTTTTCAATGAAATGCTCTGGTTGTGACATGTAAATCTCTTCCTCCAAATCACCATGAAGGAACATTGTCTTCACATCCATTTGTTCCACTTCCAAGTCATATGTAGTTGCAAGTGACAACAAAATCCGGATAGATGTAAGCTTCACTACAGGAGAGAATATCTCCCCATAATCAATTCCCTCCACCTAAGAAAACACCTTAGCAACCAATTGTGCCTTATACTTATCAACACTACCATCAAGACCACACTTTTTCTTGAAAACCCATTTATAACCAACAAGTTTACATCCAACAAGAAAAGGTACCAAATCCCAAGTCTTATTTTTCTTTAAAGAATCCATCTCTTCTTCCATGGCTTGCATCCAAGAATTTGAATCATGTATACCCAATGCCTCTCTAACTGTCCTAGCTCATCAGTATTAGTAATCAAGGAAAATATGTAACTAGAATCCAATAATGAATATCCAAACCTTTATGTTTGTTTCCTAACTCATGTAGACCTCCTCAAAGGTTGACGTTGAGGTTCTCCTTCTTCTTCAGAACTTTCAGAGCTACTTGAGCTCTCCTCATCATCAGGTCCAACAGTACTTGGTTCTTCTTTCTTCGAAGTAGGTGGAATCTGAACTACCTCCTTTTTCCATTTCTCCTCTTTCTCTAGTTGCAACTCAATAAAGGAAGGTTTCATCTCTCTGAAGATCACACTTATGCTATAGAGAACCTTATGAGCTTCTAGATCCCAAAGCTTGCACCCTTTCACACTGACACTATAGCTGATAAAGATACACTTAACAACCCTATTCTCCAACTTAGACCTCTTCTCAATTGAAAGATGAGCATAAGCTTCACAAAAAAATACACTGAGATGTCTCATCAAATGATTTTTTACTAGACCACACCTCCATAGGTGTCTTACCAATAAGCGTTGATGTAGGAGATCTATTAATCAAATAACATGTAGTGGCTACCGCTTTAGCCCAAAATTTTGTTCAAGGCTAGCACCACTTGATATACTCCTAGCCATTTCCATCAATGTTCTATTCATCCTCTTTGCAACTCCATTTTTCTATGGAGTGTAGGGAGTTGTCTTATGTCTCTCAATCTTGTGCTCTTTATAGAACTTGTCAAACTCTATGGAACAAAATTCACCACCATTATCAGTCCTCAAACACTTAAACTTCTTGCTAGTCTAATTTTCTACCAAGGCCTTAAACTCCTTAAACTGACTAAAGAATTCAGCTCTCCTTCTGAGGAAATAAATAAATTTCCTATATAATCATCTAAGAAAGAAACAAAATATATAGATTTTGATATCGAAGGAACATTTAAAGGACCAAAAAAATCTGAATGTACATAATCCAAGACCCTAGAAGACTTGTGAGAACTACAGTAAAAAGAAACACGATGTTTTCCATATACACAATGTTCACAAAAGTCAAACTAGATATTACAATCATCAAGGCCTTCAACAAGGCTCTTATTTTTTAGGGTTCTAAGACCCTTCTCACCAATGTGACCAAGTCATTGGTGCCATAACATTGTCTTCTCTACAGAAAGCTTCATTTCCATAGAATGAGCACCCTTAGGTACCCAAAATGTGCGACCATTGGATGTAGCTACAACATGCTTCTTCTCTACACAATTTTATGGTGAGGATGAAGAATACAAAGGTCTCTTCTTTGGTACATTAGAAGAACTATTGCATTGTACAATGCATGCATCAAGCTGAAATCGAGTTCCAATACAAACTCCCTTAGCCAACACCATAGCTCCTCTAGTCATCTTGCATCCTCCACCAAAGAAAACAAATTGTGCTCCCGAATCATTCAATTTACTTATAGAAAGTAGGTTTCATGCCAAACTTGGGACATTCAAGAAACCATCAATCCTCTTCACTCTTCCATCAGGAAATCTGATTTTGACTCTTCCACAGCCAACAATCTTTAGGTGAGAGTCATCACCCAGGTACACCTCTCCGCCATTGCACTCCTCATACTTCAAGAACCAATCCCTATGAGAAGTCATCTGAAAAGATGCACCATAATCTATCAACCACACATCATTCAATGCATGGGTTGCCAAGGCTGCAATAAATGCTTCTCCATCATATTGAGATGATTTCTCAGATTCAGAATCAGAGAAAGACTTATTTTTCTTCTTCTCCTCCTTGCAATCTTTCTGAATGTGACCAACTTCACCACAATTCTTACATTTTTCCTTGGAATTCTTACTAGGAGACTTTGATCTCCCCAAAGACTTTGACTTAGTTTTCTTGTCTTTCTTTTTGCTTCTCTATTGGTCTACCATGAACTGCAAGGGCCTCCTTGGCCATCTCAGAAGACTTCCTTCACATCTCTTCAGATAATAATGAGGCAACAACCTCATCCATCTTAAAGGTGGAAGTAATGCTTCTAGTAGACAGTACCTTGTGAACCCAAGAGTCCAAAAATGAACACAAAAGGAGAATGCAATGGTCTTGTTCATCAATCTTGTCTCCAATGGAACCTAGTTGTGCAATAAACATGTTAAATGCATTTAGATGATCTACTATGGACCCTCCATCTTCCATTTTTAGAGAATACATCTTCTTTCTCAGGAAAATCTTGTTTATAGAGGACTTAGCCTGGTAGACATCACCAAGATTCTTCCATAGAGAAGCAAAAAATTTCTCTTCATGGACATTCAAGAGGACAGAACTAGCCAAATAGAGTCTAATAAAACCCTTTGCTTTCCTATCCATGAGATCCCAATCTTCTTGTTTCATGCCTAACGATTTGGTTCTAGAAATTGTAAGCCATAAGTCTCAGTCTAATAGCATGTCTTCCATTTTGAGCTTCCACAACTCAAAATTACCACTGTTAAACTTCTCCATCTCAATCCTCCTAGATGTGTCTACCATCTCTTTCCTACAACAAGGTCATGAACTACACTTCTACAAAACTCTCATTGAAACAAAGATTAGCTCAAAAAACCCTTTTAACCCAACAAAGGAACCAAGGTTGGCCAGGCTCTGATACCAATTGAAATGAATTTGAGTGAGTGGAAATAGCTTCCTACACTAATCTAAGCAGGGGAGAGTTACAAAAATTTTGTTTTAACACCTTATGTTGTTACAATATGAGATACATAGAGAATAATAGAAATAGAACAAGTACACAAATGCAATAACAAATATACATGGGGAAAACTCTTTCGAGTAAAAAAACCCCACCCTCCAAAAGCACAGTACTTTCTCTAATACTTCAAATAATGAATACAAGATATCACCAAGTACAAAGCTTCTTCAACAAGTGCTTCAACATGAACACCTATTTTGGAGTGATACCAAAAACACTTCGTTACCTACAACAAACTATTCATTCTACAACTCAAGGCACTCAATAAATAGAGTGATACAAGCTTCAAGAAGCATCTAGAAGGTGAGGGCATCCAAATCTACATGGCACAATTCCCAACGCCTTAGACATGCATTTGGGCACATGTACAAAATTCCCTTACACCCCTTATAATGGTCAAACGTCCAAATATTCTTCTTCCAAGCTTGGGCACCTAAAATATGATAAAAATAGCTTATGATAGATGCCTTACAACTGTCATAGAATATGTCATAAATTTGCAATAGAATCTTTCATAGGATCAATAAGAGAATCTATCATAACTGACTAAAAATAACCGATTCTCTTACATCCTATCATAACCCATCTTGGGCGCCAACTTTCTCCATGCATTCAAAGATGCCTTATGACGTGTCATAGAATCTATCATATTTCATAGATTCCAAAGTGGGACATATGTCCACTTGGGATGATGATGTGTTATCCAGTCACCTCCAACAAGGATGCCACTCAGTTGGTGGGTCCCAATTTGTGACATAACACCATAGGCATTTAATAATATAAATAAATACATTAATTACATCAATTAAATCAATGTTAGGACTCTAAGGTTGAGACAACTTAATCCCAACACCCTCAACCACAAGAAATGTGTTTTTGGAGTCTTGTAGGGAAAGTTGCTTAGGTATGTAGTCTCTAAAGAAGGAATTTCCATAGACCCCGAGAGGGTGAAAGACATCAAGGAATTGCCCCTACCAGTAAATAAGAAAGGAATCCAATCTTTCTTGGGAAAAATCAAAATTTTCAACAGATTTATCTCTAACTTTTTTAGGCTGGTAAGGCCTATTACCCTCATCCTAAAGGACTTAGTTTTCAAATGGACTCTGGAGGGGAGAGCCACATTTGAAAAAATAAAAGAAGAAATTTCTTTTTCCCTAGTGTTGGTTAACCTCGACTTTTCAAAACATTTCATCATATATTTCTACAGTGGTGAACATAGCATCGTATTCTTACACTAAAAGATAAGAAAGAAAAGGGAGAGCATCTAATTGCCTTCTATTCAAGAACCCTATGAGGGTACAAAACCAAATATAACTTTGTTGAAAGCCAAGAATTCACCATTGTTAAGGGTCTCAAGAAGTTCAGACACTTGGTGTTAGGAAGCAAGATAATGGTTTATGTGGCTCATTCAAGTGTAAGAGAATACATCATGGAAGGGGAGATCACTGACAAGAGAGAAAATTGGATCACAAGAATCTTGGAGTATGATATCAAGGTCTGACCAATGAAAGAATCAGAGGAAAAGGACTTTTTGAGTATTTAGCTAATGAAACCAAGCCCTGGGTCGAAGAAGAACTTTCAGAGGAAGTTCTAGTTAATCTATTTGAGTTCAAAGAGTCCTGGGTTACAAATAGAGTCTGGTTTATGCAAACCAATAGATGTCCAAAAGGCCTCCCATCGCACAAAGAGAGATTCTACAGGTTATAAAATGTTGGATATGTATTAATTGGAGGGGTCCTTTTCAAAAGGGACTTCAATGGTGTACTCCTTCGATGTTTAGATGGGCAACAAGCTAGTATAATTTTGCACGAATTTCACAGTAGTCTGGTGGGTGGTCATTTATTTTCCATGAAGATAATGCGTGTGGGATACTATTGGTTGACCCTATTTTTGGATTTCCATAACTTGGTTAGTAAATTTCAGTAGTTCTAGTTCTTTGTGGGAAAGCGGATAAATTCAACTATGCCTCTCAATCTAATAGTGATTGATGAGCCTTTTGCTTAGTGGGGTTTAGACTTCATTGGAATAATCAATCTGGTGTCAAGAATTGGGCACAAGTAGATTCTAACAATGACAAACTACATCACCAAGTGATCAAAAGTAGTTCCTCTAAAAGGAGCCACAGAGAATGAGATCCTCTCTTTTTTGGACGATTTGGTGGTGTGATTCAGCTCTCTGAAAACTATTATTTCAGATAATGCAAGAGCTTTCCTTGGATCAATTTTTTCTTAGTTTGCATTAAGGAATAATATATTTCTCAAGACCTCATCCAACTATTATCTGCAAGGTAATGGGCTAGTGGAATCCACAAATAAAAACTTAATATGATTGATCAAGCGGATTGGTGTGGATCATTAGAGAGAATGGCATAAACACCTGAGAACAATGCTCTAGGAAAGCTGGATTAATCCTAAGTGTTAAAGACATTTCCATATGAGTTGGTTTATCCAAAAGAGGTTATGTTTCCAATTTCTACAAAGATCCCAATGTTACAACTACTTAAATCTTTGGATATTGAAGAAGGTGGAGCTATGGAAGTGAGATTGGCAGAGCTACTCAGTGTCTAGGAAGCTTGAGAGAAAGCCCATGATGTTATGACTAGTCATTAGTAGGTGTTCAAGAGATGGTTCAACAATAAATCATCCAACCTTGGTTTTAGAGAGGGATATCTTGTCCTGAAATACGATGAACAGGCTACTAAGCCAAGTCAGCACAGAAAATTCAATTCACTATTGAAGGGCCCTTTCTGTATTGCAAGTTGCAAAGAAAGCAATGTGTTTGAGCTTGAAGATTTAGAGGGAAATTCTCTTGGGATTTCGGTGAATGAATTCATTTGAAGCATTTTAATTAATGTTGAACCTCTTATGAGGTTTCTTTTGTAAATATGTTAGTTTTCTTTTTGTTTGTTCTTTCCTTTCAATAAGTGTTGTTCACACAAGTTTTGGTCCTTTTTCCAAGTGTATTGTTGTCCTTGGCATTCCTTCTGAATGAATCTCTGGGAGATTGCCATCAATGCCCTTTGGGGGCAGGTTTATTATGTGAAAAGTAGTCATTTGGCTTTCTACATCGCACGCTAGCCAAGGTTACCAAAACACATGATGTGATGAGTTTGTACTTCTTTCCCTTACAGGGTACGATCTTCAAGGAAAAAAATTAAATTTGCATGAAGTGACATGATGCGAGTTGATATAATACTGTTTTGGTGAGCCCTTCATAATAAAAGAAAAGAAGCAGTCCAAGTTAAGTGAAGAGTATTTCCAAAGCTTAAAAGAAAACCTAAAATGACTTTCGTGTCCAAGTAGTTACCGATATCTTCTAAATAGTGCAAATAATTAGTAATTGTTAGAATTGGCTATAGAGATAGCTTGCCAAGATCTTGAGGCCAAATAGAAAGCACAAAGAGAGAATATGGGTATTACAAGAATAAACTATATTCTTATCAATTATGGGTCGATGCAAGAAGTTGGGTCCATGAAAAGCTCAAAAAGTGGAAGTGTTTTAGTTGTTTTTCAGAATTTGTCACACTTGGACTAAAAATTTGAGGCACTTACACAATGAATCTTAAAAAAATTCAGTACTATGAAATTTATCATTTTGAATCTAGTTTCCAAATATGTAATTTATTCAAATACCCAGATGATAGAAATTAAATTTTGATACTGATGTATAAAAACCACTTTTTAAAAGTCATTTTTTTTACCATACCATGCACGTGTACAAACATCACTTTTTGACCCAAATAAAAGTATTTTGCTAATTCCTTTTGGGGAAAGAGAGCTAACAACATGAAGTATGATGATGAATTTTTTTTGTAATTTTTTTTTAATATATATTTTCTATTATGAATTTGTATTGGCCTCAATTTATGTTTTTAAAATCAATGTGTATGACAACATAATTGGGCCTAAACAAAATATTTTTTGAATTTTTTTTTTTCATTGTGTAGAGAATTTGTTGAATATTGATGCCATATAATTACATTTTTTACAAAAAACTTAACCAAAAAAAAGTTATTAAAAAACAAAAAAAACGATATTTCAAGTTTAAGGACTAGTTTGCTTAGAAATTAATTAAAAAATAACAAATATAATCCAATATTAATAAAAATTATATATTTAGAAACTAGACATTGTGTTCTCTAATGGGTTTTAATTTTATAAATTGATTCAAAAAAAAGTCCATTAGCCATATTGCCAAAGTTGGACATTCTTCTCCAATCTGCCTTAGTTTTTTAGTTGCAGGTCAAAGGCTAAGGGTTGGGTTACCATGCCTTTTCTGAGCCTAAATCCATATGAAAAACATTTCTTGTGAGTTTCAAATCTTTTGGAACAAGTAATCACTTCAAAATGGGCACCTATCTTAAAAAATGGATGGGTATTTGTTTTAAAGTTGAAAAAATGACACTTCCCCTAAATGTGGACCCAACTTCTTGCACTTACCCTTATGATTCAATTGTTGTGTACAATGTAGTAGATGTTGGAGTATGATACCACTAAGAGGGGGGGTGAATCAGTGGTAGGGAAAATTCCAAAAAATACTTTTAATTAATCTTTCAAGAAATTGTCCTTGCAAAGTGTATAACTTAAACAACTTGACCATTTAATGCAACATCATATATGAGAAGTAGCAAGCTTGTTATAATAGAAAGAACCTCAATTTTATTTAACAAGATTGCATCAACCAGTGCTTATGAAATTTCAATGACATAATCCTTCATTGATTGCAGTAGAAAAATTTAAATATGAAATACTTCAACAAGAATAGAGTTAATCAATGAAACCAATCACACCATAACACAAATGACTTTCATGAGTGGAAAACCCTCTAGGGTAGAAAAACCACTCGTAAAATTTCCTCACTGGCTTAATCAGAAAAGTGCCTCACTAGAAACAAAGGCCTCACTGGCTACAAAAGCCTCACTGGCTACAAAAAGCCTCACTAGCTACCAAATACCACACTGACATTGTAACTTGCTTCAGCAAATGAGATAAAAAAAAAACAATATATAGAGGATCACTCTGTCTCTTTGCAAACCATTACAACATCTTTACACTAATATATTCTATGTCCTAAAGATTCATAATATGGAACCTTTAAAACATACAATATACTAGGTACTCTTCACTGTTTTGTGCACAATCTTTTTCAAAAGCATATTTCTGCATTTTTCTCAAGAATATTTATGGCATGATAACCACAATAATATTCACATATACAAGTTATGTGATTTATGCATTATGTTCAATCAAATGAACCCAGAATCCAAATATGATTTTATATCCTTTAGGGTTGCTTATATTTGAGCGCATAACTAAAAGAGCCATTAATTTGTGATAATTGTCACAGTAAATATTTCTACCAAAAACTTCCAATGTAAGATGCATACCCACATTGGTTAGACTAAAACAACTCAACAAGATCAGTATTGTGTTACAAAAACAAGTATGCAAAACACCAAGGTTACAAACCCTAACCCTCATTTTGTTGCAAATAAATAACCTGAGTTATTCAAACTCAAAAACCTACTTTTTCTTTTTCTTGATTAACGAAAACAATAACCCTTTTTCATCATATAATTGTTTATACAAAAGTAGAAATAGCAACAACTAAAAATGAAAGATATCACCTAAAAATAATGACTATATCACCATTTTTGCTATGATGGGTCAAATCCTTTCACTGCTCACATTAGTTGAGCATTGTCTTTTCAAGCTCCACCGACACCATCATTCCTCAACTGCCTGAAACTGTTACCTCTTTCCTCCCTTCCACCATACCACATCTACCAAGCTTCACAACTTTCTTCCAAACCCTAAGAAGACTGTTTACAACCCGTGCTTGGTTGATTTTCCAAATGATAGATTTTAGGGCAACACAATTATTGTGTCGGTGATCACAATACATTTCTTAGTCAATGCAAAACCAAAAACTCATAAGTATGTCGATAATAATCACCATTTACATGTGGACGATAAACCATGTCTTGCAAAGACTTTAAAATTAGTGCCAAATAACATGTGTCGGTCCACCTTATTCACTTTGACAAAAAGAGCTTTGGGGGTCTTTTTCTTCTTAATTTTATGTTATGTCTTTAGGCTTTATCACCCCGAAATGTGATTAATTTCCTCTTTTATTTTCAAAGCCTTGGGAAATGTTAATACCCAAGGCCTTAAACATTGTGTTCATGTTCATTATCATAAACTTTTCATTAGGCACCAAGAAGACTTTCTCTAAGGATCATTCAAGACTGTTTTTAAACAACCATGCTATGATATTCCTTCTCATCTTCTCAATATAAAAAGACTTGATTAGTATGAAAAAAATTCTCAAGAACTTGTCATGCTATGTAATGTAATCACATTAATAGGACAAGTAATATGATGTACATTTGATCACACAAGTTTGTCACCTTAGGAAATTTGAATTAGTAACTCTGATTGATATAGCACACATAATGCCAAGGAGAGTAACGCTACAAGATCACCTTACTATCTTATTTCCTTTGACATTAATGCCAACATGCTTGAGGGGACAACAATAGAGACCCCTTAGTTATATAGCCAAGGTGAGATACAAGATGTCTTGGGATTATGACATGTGTCTTAATCATATGGCATGAGACAAATTATCACACTTACCTAGGTTCACATGTGTTACAAGTCAAAAATATATGATAAAAACTAATGACAACTAACACCTTCTAGAAATATTCCTTCCTAGGACCTAAGTAAACTTAACATGTAAATAAGTCCCCTAGTAATGAATTAACTAGGTACAAGACTTTATTTACACCAGCACCCCCCTTAAGTACAACTTAGGGAGTAGCAGATTATTATGCAAATGATACAAAGATGCAAGGATGGGTCCTGGCTACTAGGCCATGTCAGGTACCCATGTACATATGCAAATGAAATGACAAATAAATCTCTCACAAACAGAGAATAGGAGAAAACCTGATGGGACAAAACTCCTCCCCAAAAGAGAGATGAAATACAAAACTGAAATTCTCTCAATGAAGAATGAGAAGGACAAAACCCCATGTGAGGAAAAATACCCCCCATAAGAGAGAAGAAGAGAGACAATGCATCCCCCCCTCAATGTTGAGTCTCCCTGCAATGATGGTAGAAGCTCGACATTGAATGTTGAAGATGAACCAAAAGCGTTGAACATCATTCCTCCCCTTAGGAAGAAACAAAACCAAGATAGTATGCAGGATGTTAGGAAGATGGATCATGATGGATGATGTCTTTGAAGCATGCTCAAGTGTTTCCATGTCGATGTCGAAAGCTGACACACTCCAAATAGGAATTCTAGGCCACACTATTGAATAGGACAATCCAGAATCTAGTAGAGATGAATGTAGAACATAATCCAAAGAGAAATAAATTTGAAAGACAATGAATATCCTGTTGCACTAAATCATAAGGAACCAAAATTGTGGCAACACAATCATCAACAACTACAACAGTAGGTGGGGGAGAAGAAATGCATGATTCAATAATTGGACCTAATGCGAGAACTCCCAAGTTCAAGAAGCCAAATGTCTCCTCTAAATCATGTTTCATACTTGAAGTGTGATCAACAGCTGAAGGAAAAAAATCACCATCAAAAGCAAAATCTACAAAGGTATACGATCGAGATGAATGATCAACCATCCTAGTAGCAATGATCTCTCTACTATCTAGTCTTGAATGATGACTAAATTAGGTGTGAACTCCATAGTCTTCCCATCTCCACCATGTGTAATTTGATATATGGAAAGAATATTGTTCATCAAATGAGGAAAACACAAAACATCCTAGAAAGTGTTGTCCCCAAAACTAATAGACCCCTTTCCCAATTACACCCATGTATGTATCGTTTCCCATCAAGATAGGAGATATAGTACAAGAATGAAAAGAATAGAATATAGACTGCAAAGATGCCATATGATGAGATGATCTTGATTCTAGAAGCCATCTCCCTCAACCATGACCTGAAAGAGCACAAAGAGCATGTCCTTTATATTCTAATGTAGATGCTTGACCTTTGTCCTTTTTAGACTATTTTGAAGAAGGAAGTGGAAGTGATTTAGACATTCTAGAAGGAAAATAAATGCGATTCCTTTTGAGAAGATATTTCTACTCATCAATATCATTCTTATAACAATAGTGTTCTTCATATCCATCCTTCTTGCAATATGCACAAGTAGGCCTCTCCTTCTTTGATGATTCTCCTTTAGAGGGAAAGAATTTTGATTCTTTATGTGGCTTGTTCTTTTTCTTCTTTTGCTTCTTATCAATATTCACTTATTCTTTCTATACCTTAGACTCACTAACCAAAAATGCATGTGACTTGGAAGACTTGATTAGACCCATGTTCATTAACTTAGCTTCCTTTTGGATTAGGAGATTTGCAAATTCATCAAACTTAGGATCAACATATGATGCTCCCATAGAAAGTTGATGGGTATGAAAGCCAGAAACAAAAACTGAATACTTAGGACCAAGCTTGGATAACACATTCAGAATCAACTATAAATCCTCTTTATCAATGCCACATTCTTTCAACTGTGTTCTTAATTGCTTAACTTTGGATATGTAGTCTTGGATGTGGTCAAAACTTTTAGGATCAAGATTCATCAAATCATTATCAATCTGATATCCCCTAATCTTATATGTTTTACCATACAATTTTTTAAAAGCCTTCCAAGCCTCTTTAGGTTTTTTGCATGATTCAACATGAAATTGTAAATCAAATGAGACTAATGAACATCTACATCCAAGTGTTTTCTCACGATCAAGCTCTCATTTTTCCAATTCAGTAGCATCAATAGGTTGATGAATGGTTTCCTTTATATGACCTATTAGACCTTTCATCATGAGATAGTTCCATACTGATTTTCTCCATGTAGCATAATTATGTGGAGTTAGGAGTTCAATTTGAGATTTCCCCATTGCAAGAACACAAACCAAGCAAAATAATGCAATCAACCATTGCAAGATTACCCCCCAAATTACTCAATCATGAAACCCCCCAAGCAATATTTGATTTGGCACTTTATATTTAGTGTGTTTATAATTGCCACTTGTCAAAAACAACAAAGTGGTCTTTGATCTTGGTACATGCAAATGCCAAAAATAGGCCACAAGCTCAAAGTAAAATTTTTACAACATATGAGATCATATTGATTAAACCACTAGAAATTACACAAAAAAATATACACTTTAAAAAAAAATCACCCAAAAATGTTACCTTAGGAGCAAGATATGGGCTCCTCAAGTTCCCAAAATGAGGAAAAAGTAGCAACACCTATGAAAATTTGAATTTTTTGGAAAAACTAGAAACCAAAACCAAAATTGGATTGCACCACTGTGAAGAGCGTGAAAAATTAGCCCAAATAAAAAATAATTGCTCGAAAAAAGGAGTCAAAATGAGCGAGTTATGAAGCATCAAAGTTGGACTGCAAAATTGAAAATGCCAATGGTGAGGGGGGCATTTTTTTGAAAAATGTTGATGTCACTGTTGACACAGTGATGATGTCATCATTTTGCTTGATTAAAATTGTCAACCTCCTACACGTCAAAAAGGAATATACTCCTACCTGCTAGAATATTCGTTGGGCTGGGATATTCTTCTAAAATATTTTTTCGTCAGCATATGGAGGAATCTTTGGCATACCTTCTATTACCACCAGTTTGCAAAATTTCCCATCAGTTGCAAATATTTTTACTGTCAGATTTAATTTATGGCATCGGTTTTTATTTTGATAGTAGTCGAGATTTTTATTTGACTGCCACTCTATGGAGGGGCCCGTGGTAAGCCACGTGGCTCCCATGTGGGGGCCACAGTACTCTGTGTGCACAGACCTTTTTCTACATATTTAAAAACATCTGCACACAAAAAAACTTTTTTCCTTTTTTTTATTTTTGATTTTTTTAATACATTTTTTTCAGAAAATTTAATTGGTAATTTTATTTTTTCTAAAAAAAATTCAATTTTTTTTAATCGATTAAATAATATTTTTCTTTTGCAAATCATACTAGGTAATTATGATGCGACCTGGGGGGTTGTATGGCTCTCTAGGCAAAAAAAATTTGCCTCCGCAAACAACTGCTATGAATTTGATGAATTGACAATCGATGTTAGGATTTTTGGCCCTTCTCGACATGATGGTAGCGTCAAATTTGACCTAAAATACTCCAAAAATGTAGGTACCTTCTAGATCTGGCAACCACTCTTTAGCTTCAAACCCTCATAGATTTGGCCTCATGTGTCTGATTTGGACGAAATAAAAGGAAAAACTGACTATCTCAAACCTTCTAAACTCAATGGTGAGCTCAAATTTGCACCAACAAGCTCTGATTTGAACCTACAATAAAGAGCCACAAAGAGAAAACCCCCAAATATATTATTTCTTTCAAGCTTTCCTAATTGTCCATATCATCATACGATGCAAGAGAAGAGCATACTCAACTATTTAATATTTACCATCTATCTTCAGAAAATACTATCCAGTGGCACCCAACCTACTCTGATACCATGTTAGAATTGGCTATGGAGATAGCCTGCCAAGATCTTGAGGCCAAATAGAAAGCACAAAGAGAGAAAATTTGAATATGACAAGAATAAACTATATTCTTATCAATTATGATTCAATTGTTGTGTACAATGTAGTAGAGATCCCTTGGTTATATAGACAAGGTGAGATACAAGATGTCATAGGATTATGACAAGTGTCTTAATCATATGACATGAGACAACTTATCACACTTACCTAGGTTCACATGTGTTAAGAGTCAAAAGGAAAGATAACAACTAATGACAACTAACATCTTATAGAAATATTCCTTCCTAGGACCTAAGTAAACTTATCATGTAAATAAGGCCCCTAGTAATGAATTAACTAGGTACAAGACTTTATTTACACCAATAGTAATTGTAGAACAAAAAATCCATGGACCCAGAAGAGTCAACTTTTGGCACTGGTCAGGTCCAAGCAACAACACAAGAATCATTTCTTGATAGCAGGTCTTATAGTTTGACTCCCATTTTGGATAAAGCTAAGTTGACCAATATAAAAACTATAATGAAAGGGGATTGGAGAGACTCTTCCTTAGTGTTATATTTTACTAATGAAATCTATGAGCCTAAATTGGATAAAAATCCTAAGTGCCTTAGAGAAACTTCTTACACTAGAATGGATTAGAAGGAAAAATAGAAAGATTTCAACTCTCTTGGCTTTAAGACGTGGTTTTTGATATTGCCTAAATACATGGTGTCAATGGTACACCCCTACCCATAATTGGTAGAGGAATGCAATCACCTATATGATCGAACTTGCGGAACTATGAAGAATAAGAAACTTAATCTCATAGCCATTGTTGCAGTTATCTGCGACATGCTCTACATTCCCCATAATCTTGCTATGGAGGTCTTCTCACCAAATGCAATAGAGAAGTTTTGGGTGGGAAGAAATACCCAGCTCAAGTTTCTCAATTATCATCTTGGGAGGGACCGAAATGAAACCCAAATGCCTAAATCTCCACTCACCCTAAAATATTTCTATCCATACATGCAGGATGCACTCTCCATGCTTGCCATTGCTTCTGGCTTTGATAAAGATGATTGTGTTTATGAGTCTCAAATGGGGGTAGCCTTCCTCCTTAGGAATCATAAGGGCTTCAAGATGGATTTTGTGGAGATAATTGCGAACATACACTATCAATTGGTTAAATATAAGAATGAGTGAAGGTTAAGGTACTCTTCTTTCCTGGCTCATCTTTTTCTTTATCAAAATGTGGATTTCTTTAGTTCACATATGGCTTTGTAAATTGTGGACTCCTCCAATGTCTCCAATATAATCCTTGTATCCACATGGACCCATCTCCTATCACTCATGCATGATTATTATGAGTTTTTCGAGTCAATTTTGACTCCTGCTCTGATGGAGTTGAGCTCTGAAAATATTACCTTCTAGATCACAAACTGCCAGAAGAATTGGTTGAAAAATCAAAAAAATCCTTGTGATTGGTTTTTTGGTGCCCATTTCTCTTTTCTTTGAATGCATAGATTCAAAGGGGAACCATTTAGGCTCCCCACATATTTAACAAACAAAACTTTGGAGTTGGAATTGGCCTGGAAACTATATATTGTTGACTCAGATTACGGGTCTAGTTAGAAGAAAAAGGCCATCTACGAGCTCCCTTACGAAAAAGACAAGATACATGTAAAGAAGAGGCATGTCGAGTAGTTTCCACCATGAAGCTTGCAAAGGTAGGTTTGGACATGATTTGTGATCAATTGACTTATAACCTTGATGGCTATATGGTGGATTTGAAGGTGTCCTTTCCAACTATTCATGAGGCACGCCTATTCTAGGAAGAGCGCAGGTCTCTGAAAAAAGTGGAGCCATCAGTTTACATTGATTTGGATAGAGTCACTAGACCAGAGAGTCTCCCATGGATTTCTTTTTATCAACCCAAGTGAAATTTTGATCCATTAGTTAGAATACCAAAGAGCCTCCACCTCAAGCTCAATAGTGAAGGTTGGGGAAATGAGAAGATTACTGAATTTTGAAGATGCTATTAAGAAAATGATATTCTATATGTAGGTATGATGAGGTCCCAACCAATGAGCAGTTTGAAAATTTCTAGGATAATTAATATACTAATTCATTCTTTCCAACTCAGTCAATCCATGCTCATAAGGAAGTTTCTACAAAAAAGCAACCAAAAGAGAGATCAGAAGATCCCTCATGGTGCAATTTGAAACAAGTTACAATCTCACAAGATACCAGAGCCCAAGCACCAAAATTTGTCTGGGATCTTTGAATTTTGAGAAAGGTCAAACATCTAGTGTTTCAACAAGAGAGGATTCCTCTTCAGGTACCTCATCGTAGCCAACAAAAAGGAGAAGGTGGAGGTATGTTGACCACAACTAATAGTCAAACAAGGAGGATTAAATGACTACAACCACGATGCAAGCCCTGATGGGTTCAACCAAATAGGTATGATTCTTTGACCAATTGATCTCTTCTTTTTCATTGGTCGGTCCCTTTGTGATGGCAGTCCCTACTACCTCTAAAACTCTAGTCACTATAATTTCCACTATTTTGTAGCCCCTAGCATCTTTGTTTGTTTCCATGAATGTTTCTGTGTCGATTCCCACATAGGTTGCTATACCTTTGTTACCTCCCTTTTCCTCTCATGTATTGCAGCACATTCCTCCCTTTTCCCCGTCTATCTTAGGCTCCTCATTTTCTGCCCTAAAGGGAGCACAAGTAGTCATTTCTCAAGTTTCAATTCTATTCAACCTCCCTCTTAGCACCCCTATCACAGGACAGTATATCCCATTTCTTTTTAGCTACTATCAATAGATTGAAACCACTCAGAAGGCTTGAGAGGATAGAGCTCTAAAGAGGGAAAGAAAGGATAGCTTGAAGCTTTCCACCGTAAGGGTTGAATCTATATTTGATCCCAAGCATCAAACACTAATTTTGGCTCACAAGATGCGTAAAGTCTTTAAGGTCAATAGAGAGATACGACCAGATGATTATGAGACCCAAGTAAGTGTGCTTGAATTTGAAAGAGTTTCATCCCCAGGATAAGGTTGAACTCATGGAGGAGACATTAAAGGTTGTCTCCACCAATTTTTTTAAAATTAGCAAGAAAATGAATAAGAAATACCAAGAACTCACCCAAGTGAAAGCTACCATGGAGGATTTGATTATCAACGTTAGAGCTAAGGAAAATGAAATTGCAGGGCTACATAAGGATCTTCGAGTGGCATCCTCTAAGGAAGTCCTCCAAGTTGAAAAAGATAAAAAGGTTAAGCTCCAAGAGGAGTTGATAGAAGTCTACACCAAGTTTCAAGAGGAATTGGATAAGGTAAGGTTGTGGTTGATTGTTCCATGAAGTAGCTGATTAAAGTATAGGCTAAGAAGGTTAAGCTCTGGGAGGAGCTTGAGGAGGTTCAATCCCCCATTCAAAGAGCGGAGGAAGAAAATAATTTGGCTGTCTAATTTTTGGCAGGAATTAGAAAAAATAATTAAAAACAAAGGATACAAAACTCACTGATGCTTTAGAAAAACAAAATCAGATACAATAGGAAATTGAAGAAAAATATGAGCAACTCTAGCAATTGAAAGATGAATTATCCTACAACTCGCAACAAAGAAACATTTTTCCCATGATTCAACAATTGTATACATCATAATGGGAAAGAATCAAGGTCATAGCCACTTATTTGAAGCCTGCGCTCAAATTCATTATAGATTCCCAAAAGGATAGCACAAAAATCAAGGCCATGGTGAGCCTCATGTCCTCATCTATCACACTGAAATTCATGAATGCTCAACTGTTGATCCAAAAAGTATATGATGTGACTAATGATGCCTTGAATGTTGTAGGAGTGAGTAACATGAGATTGTTGGATGAAAAGGAAAACAAGGTCCTCAACTGCAATAAAACTAGCTTTAAATGTAAATCATGCCTAGAGTATTTGGATCAAAAAATTATGGGTATGAGGGAGAAAATTGAGAGGATAGTTCAGCTAGGTTTTCCCTCCCCTTTCCTCTCAAATTCTAGTATCATGACTAAGGATCGGATAAAACAAATGTTGGAAGAGAAGCAGTAGGATCAAGCTACATTTCAAGGCCTTAGTCAATCCATAAATATTGTAGAAGTGGAAGGATTCCTATAGCCACTGGCTCAGCTAGAATTTCACATGTGGTTCATTGCACAAGTCGTGAACAAATTTTATTTTAAAGAGATGATTGCTTCAGATAAAGTTTACAAAGCACTAAAAAGGAAGGTGAAACCATATGAAGAGGAGTGGGCTTCCATGCAATCCACTATCCAAAATCTCTAGGAGCAGCGACTTCATCTTGGGAGTTTGTATGCGTGGAACCAAAAAATTTGGGATCTCACCTTGACAGGTGGATAGACTTTGTCTACCACGCCCCTTTATCTCTAAAGGGTTTTTACTTTCTGACGAATTATTGGAAATAATGCCTTCTTTTTATGATTAACATTATTTTGTGCTCAAGGGTTCAAACTTTCACATAGGGTAAAGCCACTTGTCAAGCTCGCACAATTTCAATCAAGATTGGGGACACTACTTAGGGCGCGATACACCAAGATGCCATGTGGCAACTCTGCGTACCAGCTAAAATAAATTAGTGATTTTTTCATTTCATCAAATGATCTCCCTTGCATGAGGAAGTATCAAAGTGATGCAACTTGAAGGGACTTTTAAGCATCACAATAGTATCTAATACGCAATTGGCCAGAACTCTTGGTGGTTCCACTATGAGCAAAGGGAAGACACCAACAAGTGGCCTACCTATGTGCATCCTAAGAATGAATTCTCATCAATGGCACTCAATTATGAAGGCTCGTAGCTGGTTTCTAGTTAGATCATGGAGGAATAGGTGGCATCATTTCCCTCATTGGGGGTTGCTCATGATTTCCCAATATGGCCATTTTAATGGGCTGGATGGAAGCAAGGCTGGAAAGAGCATGAGTGGGGAATCTTTTCAGTTGCAACCATTACCATCTCATTAGGGATGGATTTTCATATTTAAGCCCCATATGTAATTTTTTGATAGTTCTTCTCTAGTTATTTCAATCACTTAATACAGAATTCAAAAGGAATTTATTATTTTATGTAACACACAGACCTTAGTAAGTTATTTTTGTTAAATAATAGGGACTGAATAAATAAGAATTGTGTCATGTTCACCTTTTCTATGTTTTAGCTCTATTTGTTTATTTGAATTCATGCTCTATTTCTATCAAAGTGTTTGCGGTTGTAATTCATTCCCTTTCAACTTTTGTAATCTTGGTTACTTTAATATATGCAAAGTTTTGGACCATGTTTAATACTCTTTCAAATTTCTACAGAGATTGATTTAATTGAGATTTTATTATGCTATATCAGGTTTGAAATGTTGTAAAATCTTGGCATATCGCCTTAGAAGAGTTTGTTTTATGCATTGTTTTTCATTCTTTCTCCCTTTTCTTCCCCTCTATTAACTCAACAAAGAGTCAGCTTCTAAAATCTCGAAGGTTGTTCTATGGAGCGCATCTTAGTCCCCCATTTGCA
Source organism: Sequoia sempervirens (assembly GCA_007258455.2). NCBI lineage: Eukaryota > Viridiplantae > Streptophyta > Pinopsida > Cupressales > Cupressaceae > Sequoia > Sequoia sempervirens. The sequence goes on along the minus strand of VDFB02020420.1, from coordinate 145 downwards.
GAACTTCCCATAAATTGTATCTCCTAAGTGTCAACTTTAGAGATCAATAGATTTATTATGGACGACAATTTTATTGTGGATGGATGAGGGTGATGATTTATTCTTTTTGGAAAATTTTCAAGTATTTTTTATTTTTTAAAATGTT
>VDFB02020419.1:0-92998 GCA_007258455.2 Sequoia sempervirens | reverse complement strand
CCTATGACAAACTTCCCTCAACAACAAGTGAACCAACCCATGTATCAGCCACAGCAGAATAGCTTCCCTGCTTATCTGCAGAATTCTGAGGTGTTGCACCAGTCTTTGGGATCCGCCACAATGACTATTCCCCCTCAGAGTAACCCGAACCAGATCCCCTACCAAGATCCTAATAGGGAGAGGATTGATGAAATGGCCGAACAAATAAAGAAGTTAAATCTGGAAGTGACTTACTTGAGAAATCAGAATAGTCAGTTGCAAGCTGCTCAGAAGGGGATGCAATCTAATCAGAACAGGGAGTTTTCACAAGGACAGAACTTTGACAGGGGACAGCGTAATAACAGAGGGTTCTACAATGATAGGGAATATAACCAGGATAGGGGTTATAACAATGACAGAGGTTTCAATAACGAAAGGAGGCAGAACTTTGACAGAGGCCAAGGAAGTGGGTCAGGATTTGATAAAAGGTCACCACAAGGACAGAACAGAACTTGGAATACAGGGCCCAATAATGGGGGAGTTCCTACCCCGTTGGATCAGCCAGCTAATCAGGTTGTTAATCAGTCTGCAAACCAACCAGTCAGTCAAGATAAGCCTCCTACTGGAGTATACCTGGCAGAAGCAGCCTTGTCTGGGTGGTGTAGACTCCATAAGACAAGCCAGCATTCAGAATTGGAATGTCCAGAATTCCAAACTGCTGCTTCTATCTTTCAGTATGAGGTGGAAAACAATGTGAATACACAAGAGATTGTTCCCTCTAACTCCTATGATTCTCCTGTGTTGGTATTGAATCATGCTCCTTTTCCAGCCATCCAAGAAAATGTACCAGAGGAACCCGATTCCCATGAGGATGAAACAGACCAGATTTGTAATGGAGATGAGGTTGCTCGGCTATTTAACGAAGAAATAAATGATAATGGCCCCCTCGATCAGGAGGAAGTTCATATTGAAGAAGTACAGATGTTTCAGAGACAGGGACTGAGGGATATGCCTCATAGACGCCCACAGCCTGGAGGACCGTTCACCACCTCCATTCCTCCCAACAACTTCAGTACCCCTCCGGATCCTAATGCCAGCAACAATCCATCTTATCCACATGTCTCCAAGCAGTACCTTTCGAAAGACAGACAAGCTCAGGCTGAACCACAAAAGGAAAAGATTGTTCAAGCCGGCAAGGACAAGTTGGAGGAACCACCTAAGGAAGTCTTTACTGATATGAGTGAGGAGCAGATGGCTTCATACGTTGCAGAGGAATTCAAGAAATTAAAGGTAAATCTTTCTGCATTTGAGTTATTAAGATTTCCTGCAATTAGGAAGGCTGTCTTAGGTACCTATGATGCAAATTTGAAGTTATTGGATAAGTCTTCTAGTGGATATGTCGGCCAGACTTCCAGTTTTCAGTCTATAAACACACAAAATCAGACCCAAAATCGGATCAACCCACCACCTGGAGATAAGGGAAAAGAAAAGGATAGGACTCAAGTAGCCCAGGTGGATACCCAGCCCACTTTGTTTCAAGGAAAAACGGAGACTCCTCCATTTCTGATTTCTGTCAGAATTTTTGGTAAGAACCTCCATAATTGCTTGTTAGATTCTGGTGCTTCCACCAACGTGATGCCTCTAGGAGTTTGTAGGGCTCTAGGAATTACACCTGCCGATTCCCAGAAGAAGGTCACTCAGTTGGATAGAACTGAGGTGAGTGTGGTAGGAGAACTCAACATGATCCAGATGCAGATAACTTCTGATCCGAGAATTCAACAGGTTATTAACATTCAGGTGGCTGATATTCCTGATGCATATGGTTTGATCCTAGGAAGAGATTTCACCAAGGCCCTGAATGGATATGTGTCCACCGACCACTCTCACATGTGGCTTCCCTGGAAGGGAGTGCCCAATCAGATAAGGATTGAGAGGGAGCCTAGAATGAAGTACATGATAACAGAATACCAAAAGACTTCGACCGAGGTTCTCATATCAGAAGCTGGAATGGGAAACTACTTGCTGACCGCCCCATATGAAGAATTAGATGTAGAAGAGGTGCTGATGTTGCATGCGATGCCAGTGAACGCTGAAACAGGGTCCAGTCTTGTTGAAGCCCTAACAGAATCAGTTGAGGAAGAAGAAGAATCTGAGGATAGACAGATCAGCTTACTGGACAACTTCCAGGATTTCATTAAGCAATGCATAGAAAATCAAACTCACTTGGGAAGGAGGACAAGTTTTAAGGAGTTACTCTTGCCGAATTGGTGCAGAGTTCACAATGCTTCTCACTCAGAATTGGAGTGTTGCTTGTGTCAGACAGCAGTGAAAGAAGTGTACAAAAGCATAAATCCATCTCAGGAAGTTGGTACAGATGAACAGAATCTGGAGGCAAAGTCTGAGAATCAGAAACCTGTTGTGGTTGTGAAAACCTCTATTACTGATAAACCAAAAGACAAAATGAAGAAGACCACCGCTGCGGAGTACTGGACTCTCAAGTTTGATGGATCTAAGTCTAAGCAAGGGGCTGGAGCTGGATTTGAATTGATAAGTCCCAGAGGTAAGAGTTTCTTCGCAGCTCATAGACTCCAATTTCATTGTACAAATAATGTGGCTGAATATGAAGCTTTAATTCTCGGACTCCTTATGGCACTCAAAAAAAAGGTCAAGGTCCTACAAGTTTTGGTGACTCAGAATTAGTGGTCAAACAAGTAAGAAAGCAGTATGCCTGCCACGACAGGAGAATGACCAACTATAGGCATAGAGAGTGGGACCTCATTGAGGGGTTCGACGCTTTTAATATCCAATTGATCCCAAGGAAGAAGAATCAAACTGCTGATTCTCTAGCTCAAGCGGCCAGTACTTTGCAGCCCCTGTCTTTGTCAGGATTGAAGAAGTTTACTGTTGAATTAACTCCTGTCCCGTCAGTCCCTGACAATGTGACTAATTTTCAGGTGTTTGAGGATGATAAGCATATCCTTGACTTTATCACGAACACGGATGTTTTTGCTTCACAGATCATTGACGAAACAGAACCTCAGGAAGCAGAATTGGATCTGGAAGGTGTGCTAAACTTGAAGTCCAATACTATTCCAAGAGGAATGGTACAGCTGGAGAGGATTTTCGATATGGACAAAATCAGAGATCAGGAACAGGAATCTAAGAAAGAGTCTATCAGTGGGCAGTGTGACACTCACAATGTAGGCACTGGAGAAGATGTGAAGAATGTTTTCATTGGTAAGGTTTGTACACCTGAAGAAAGACAGGAAATAATCAGGGCCTTATACGATTTTCCAGACATAGTGGCCTGGGGTTATGGAGACTTGAAGACTTACGATACATCCATCATAACTCACACTATACCTCTCAAGCCAGGGGCTAAGCCTTTTAGACAGAGGCAGAGACCTATTAATGCGCTGTTGGAGCCACTCATACAGAAGGAAGTTCAGAAACTGCTCTCCGCTAGAATTATATTTCCTGTCAGGCATTCTACTTGGGTGGCAAACCTGGTGCCAGTTAGAAAAAAGAACGGTGAAATTAGACTCTATGTTGACTTCAGAAATCTGAACAGGTCATCTGAAAAAGATAATTATCCGGTTCCCTCGTTGGATGAAGTGTTGCAAGTGGTTAATGGATCGCAGATGATGTCCTTCCTGGACGGCTATTCAGGATATAATCAGGTGATGGTCCAGTATGAGGACAGGCACAAGACTGCCTTTACAACCAAGTGGGGAACTTTCGCCTACAGGAGGATGCCATTCGGGCTTATCAATGCAGGAGCCACGTTTCAACGAGCTATGGATATCGCTTTCAAGGACATCATAGGAAAGTGCATTATCATTTACATGGATGATCTGACTGTTTTCTACAAAAACAGAGGGGATCATATCTCAGATCTGCGTAAGGTGTTCCAGAAGTGCAGGGAATTCGGCATCTCTTTGAATCCCAAGAAGTGTATCTTCGGAGTTACAGAAGGCAAACTGCTGGGCCATGTGATATCAGAAAAGGGCATTGCTATAGATCCAGAGAGGGTGGAAGCCATCCTAAGAATTCAGCCGCCTGCCAGCAAGAAAGAGATGAAGTCTTTCTTTGGTAAGATTAATTTTGTCAGGAAATTCATCACGGGATTTGCTGAGATTGTCAAGCCACTAAATGCCATGTTAAGACAAGATGCCAAGATCGAGTGGACCACAGAAGCAGCCCTTTGGCAAAGAGATTATGTTTGCATTGCCGACGCCCATTCGTGAGTCCACTATGGTAAACCGCTCTATATTTATTCCTTTATCGCACTTTCACTCATGTGGCCGGAATGCCAATACAAAAGTCTCGATGAAGGGAATGAGAATCCCACGCTTTCATGAGCCAGTATCGGCTGATGCCGGAAAGTTGAAATACTCCATGTGGAGAGGCAGTATTATGCCCCTTGTTCTTCGAGTGGCAAAGAAGAAAAATTTGTACCATATCCTTCAAAACAAGGTGTTTGCAATTGTTCCTTCACTCGAAGAAAGCATAATATGCGTATCGAGTTAGGAGCGCAGAAAGCAAATGGGTAAATCCGGTGCTACGAGTATGATTGATATTGAGATCCGTACCTACAGAGGCTGTAAGAGACGTGACTCACCCGCATTCATGGCGTAGGATGAACCTCCAATTGTCTCCGCCTCAGAATTCTATGACGCTGTATACACCCGATGGGGCCGTATGACGATATAGTTTATTATTTGCTGAATCAGCGAGCTCCTGATCGTTTAAGTGCAGTACAGAGGCGGGCCTTGAGACTAAAAAGTGATGGTTTCATGCTGAAAGGAGCCGTCCTATACAAGAAGAATCACGAAGGTATTTACTTAAGATGCCTTGGAAAATAGGAAGCAGAAAGAGTAATAAATGAGTTTCATGAGAAATATGGCACCGGTCACGGTTCTGCTATTGCTACTACGAACCAGATTTTACGGGCGGGATACTACTGGCCTACACTATTCAAGGATGTTCATCATCATGTTCGGACCTGTCACACTTGTCAAGCTGCAGCGACGCGGGAAAGGTGTGCAGCGCTCCCGCTCCAGTCTGTTATTGAGGTAAAACCTTTTGCTCAATGGGGTATGGATTTCATCGGCCCCATCAATCCACCATCTTCTGCTGGACACAGGTATATTCTCACCATTACCGATTATTTTACAAGGTGGACTGAAGCATTTGCTTGTAGGCAGTGTACATCAGAAGTAGTAATCGATTTCTTAGAATCTGCCATTCTCAATCGATTTGGATGTCCTATTGCTATTGTGTGTGATAATGGTCCCGCCTTTGCATCTTTGAAATTTTCAAACTGGGCTTTTGATCATGGCATTGTTGTTAAGTTTGCATCTAATTATTATCCCCAGGGGAATGGTCTAGCTGAATCCTCTAATAAGAACCTGTTGACTGTTGTCCGAAAACTGTTAGAGAAGAACCCAAAGGATTGGCATACCCAGCTTAGGTTTGCTCTTTGGGCCGATCGTACTCGGGTTAAGTCCTCCATTGGTACCTCTCCTTATCATTTAGTGTACGGTCTGGAACCAGTCTTCCCTATCCAGCTTAAAATCCCAACTCTACAGTTTATCAACCAGTTTTATGATGAGGGTGATAGAAGGGAAGCGAGATTAGCTGAATTGTTGCATCTTGAAGAAAAACAGGATAATGCCCTTGAAAGATTCACCAAACATCAGGGGGTAGTCAAGCGATGGTTTGACAGGAGAGCTAAGGTCAAAGCCTTTAGGATTTCTGACCTGGTTCTGTATTGGGATAAGCCGCATGATCAGAAGGGTAGCCATGGTAAGTTTGATAGATTATGGCTTGGTCCTTACCAAATTGCTGAAATTCTGGGAGATAATGCCTTCCGTCTGAGGACTCTCACGGGAGAGGACATGCCACTGCCTATTAATGGGCAGTATCTTAAACATTATTTCCAGTCTTGAGCTGTTCTCAGCTCTTTCCCCTGTAAATAGTTAGTTAGGTTGCTTTCTTTGCTTGTTTGTTTGTTTTGGTTCGGGTGAGTTTCCCTTTCGCTTTGCTGGTTGTGTTTGGTTGGCGTAGGTTTGCTTTGGTTTGTGTGTTGTGTTTTGCGCTGCTCTTGCTTTTGGTCTTACCTCCTTGTGGGATTGTGGGTGCATCTGTATGATAATGGTGGCAAAACAGGTCCAATGTTTCTGATATTTCCCTTACAAACTTTAATCTTTTTTCCAGAATGTTATGGTATGAATTCCGTTGCCTATGTCACTTGTCCTTGTGGTAAGGCGAAGATTTTCTGGTCACTCTGCACAGGAATGTATTGGGGTCTTATACCTTTAATCTTTAAATATACCTGAAGTCGTAAAAGGTCCTTACAAGGTCTGGACAGGTGAAAAATCTTTTTCTGCTCTAGTGCCACTGTGGTTCTCAGCCCTGAGTGTGAACTTCACTGTTCACAGGTTGAATAAGATGAAAAAAAAAAGAAAAGAAAAGAAGCAAAAGAAAAGAAATGGATATTAAAAATCTTGAGGTTCGAATTCAACTCATCAGGGGGATCTGAATATCTCTACCGGGGCTATAGACGCCTGGCTGGCAGTAGAGCTATGTTCAGGAGGATCATAGCGATAACCTCGTCGGGGCTATGAACGCCTGACTGGCAGCGAGGCTCTATCCAGGTTACTTTTAGGGTCAGAATCCTTACGTAGCCTGTTCGTACCAAGTCTGGCTCTTTGCAACTGAAGGTGGGTAATATATGCACCTGCACACACTTGGACCCTGGTATAGGAATGTCTGAATGTCTGGGAGTTTCTTTGTTTTAACTGAGGATGGTGGCTAGGTATCAGAGTTGAAACCAGAAATTCTGGGTTCTTGATTCCAGTTTGTCATCGAAATGCTTAGGAGCATTTCCCCAGCGGAGTCGCCATTTGTTGTGCAGTTTTTGCACACACGCCCCACTGGGAGTGGGGACCCTCTCTTTTTGGTGTCTTTGACCTTTGATTTTATTGGATTTATCATTTTAGGGTCTTGACATGTTGGTCTTGCTGGCTTTGCCCTTGCCCTAAGATTGCAATTGATCGAATTGAGTTTTTGGCCAAATCCGGGTTTTCACCTGGATCCGGGATTTTCCGTCTCCGACGGATTCTTCCGTCCCTGGTTCCTTGTCTGTTTCTGGCCAGATTCTCCGATTCCGGGTTTTTTCCTAACTTCGGGATTTTCCGGTCCTATCGGATTTTCCCGGATTCTGTCAAAATCCCGGTCCTCATTATTTCCCCGGTTTTTGCATTTCCGCGAAGTCTGTGTTTCCGCGCATTCTGGGATTTTCCGAAATTCCACTTGGGGCACGGGTTTCCGGACTTGTCAGAAACGTCTTTTCGCGCATTAATGGTTGAGGTATCTTGGTTCAGACGGGTATAAGGGCAAATTTGGGGCATTTTCTGATTCATTCTAACTTCGACTGCTTCCTTGTTTTCTGCTCTGGCGATTCGGAACTTTCGTTTGAGCTTTGGGGTTTGGTCTTGGATTGTTTGCGCGTGGATTGCTTGAGTGTTGCTGCCAGTATCCCGTTGCCTGGACGTGTTGTCACCTGGATTGATTTTCCAAGCTCGGTTTCTGCTCGTCTTGATCCATGGTATGTACTCGTCGCCCTTCCATTTGTTTGCATGGTGATTTGAGATTTTCTTGTACTGGGCGTTGTTAAATTTTGGGGTCGGCTCATATTTTGACTTTGGGTGTCGTATTTATTCAGTCGGTTTGGTCCGTTTTTTTTTTTTTATTTTGAAGCCCATCTCTCGTGCCCTATGAGTTCCGTTTATCCGCTTGATTGCATATATACACTTTAGGCGGAAGTCTGGGTCGTGTTGCTTAATTGTTTTGGGTGTGGGATGTGTTGCCATGCGAATTTAGGGTTTTCTGGGTGTCTCGGCCAATGCGATGATTTGATCTTGTGTTAGAATGACTTTCGCCTCGTTTTATGTTGGCTCCCCGTCCTGTGAGGATTAGAGGGCTTTTTAGGTAAATCCCGAACTGATATTTTAACCCTAAAAGCTTGCTCTGGTTCTAATGGCGGATATGTGATTGTTCGATTTAGGGCATCGTCATTTTAAGTATGGGATCCTTCCTTTGAGTGCTTCTGAGTGTTGGACACTCTTTGCATATTCGAGTCTGGTAATTGTCGTCGGTTTTGGGTTCATTCGAGCTTTGATATTGAAGATCTTGTGGTCGCTCCTGTGTTGGTGCACGTTTTGCCATTTTTCGGGTTTCCGAGGCTGTCGCGGAATTTCTGGTCTCCCGGATTTTCCCGGTTTCCTTTTATTCCGCGGACAGAGTTAATTTCCGGTGCATTTGATGCTGTCCGCGAAAGTCCGTCCCATTCGGATTTTTCCGGATTTCCTGTCTGATTGCATTCTTTTGTATATTTCGATGAGGGAATTGGTGGAGTGATTGTTGATGCCTATTTCTTGATTGCCAAAGAGTAAAATTGATGATTTTCCTTTGATTTCGAGCATATTAATGATTTACATGGCTAATAGTGCTTTGGTGGCAGGAGTCCGTCTGGGTCGGATTTCTCCGGAATTCCGCCCCGAATGTATTTTCCCGGATTATACGATTTTCCCGGATTATTTGATTTCTCCGGATCTCGGAAAATTGGCAATTGGCATTTGGTTTTAATAGATTTGTATGATGTATGCTAACCTTTTGGATGAATATGAGCTTAATAATTAGATTCTAATAATAGTTCTTGGATGTGCAGGCTGAATCAAGCAAAGCTGCTGCTGGGAAGTCCAAAGGTGGAGCGGGGGCATCTGCAGTTTTCGAGACAGAAAAATTGAGATTAGACATGAGGAGTCAGGTCCCAGAGAGTAAGATATCTTCCGTGTGGGCAGATGTGTCTGATACCAACGTTGGCGCCTGGCGTTATGAAGAATTCAAACAGAGAACAGCTGAGAAGGACCAATCGGCATTGAGGCAAGGGATGATGAACTCAGGGTTGGTGCACGTGGCAGGGTTCCCTCCAGCAGTCCAGTGTTACGAGCTGATTTTGGAGTGTGCTAGGCAGTACGCCTTTGACACACAGATGGTAGTTAGTACTGAGGGGCGGGTGTTGGCAAATTTCAGTCCAGCCTCCATTGCCCGAGCTTTCAGCATGCCGGATCTCCCCTCGGTCTGCGCCCTAAACATTGACACTGCTCGCACGTATTATGAGAACGAGCCAGTTAAGGCTCAACAGCTTATCAACTCATGGCTTGAGAAGCCCAAGTCTCACCACTCTAAATTGCCCAAACAGTTGCACAGGGTGAAGTTTAGGCCGGATATTTATGATGCCATCACACTGTTGAGCAGGGTGGCCGGACTTAAAACTGCCGGGGTATTGGAAAGTTGGATGGTCCATGTGATCACCAAGATAGGCCAAGGAACGAATTACCACTGGGCAGGACTTATCAGTGCGGAAATAGATAGGCAACTGAGGAATGTTTTGGAAGGAAAGAAGTTCACCATGTCCTCCTTTGTTATATATATACTGGCCATCTCTTATCCCTATAAGGGACTGACTCCGGCAGGAGCTATTGGACAGGACATTATCTATGAGGTCTATCCGGAATTGCACCTCGGACACGGAGATTATAGGAGGGCCAACGATGCCTTCACTATGCACATTACCCGGACCCTTCAGAATGCGGAGCACATCAGATTGTCCGATGGGGCTAGGGGGTTGATTAGGAATTATGGGGCCTGGTTCATCCAGTTCCCCACTTTCACTTATCTCCGGATTGATGGATGCCCCGTTGCTCCCTACAGATTGCCCAGGTATCCTACTGACCACATAGTGCTACTGGAGGTCGTGAGACAAATTTGTGAGTTCGATACGGTGGTCAAGAAGGAGAAACATAAAACTGGTTTTGGAGGTGACTTCCCTCTTGGGATTGGCGTGGATGTGATGTGTCCTTCCATTCAATCAGCTCATACTGCAGGTGAGGAATTGGCAGCTTATGGATTCTCTTTCCATTCAAAGAGAATGAATTTTGACATCACCGGAGGGGCACAGAAAAGGGCTACCCAGGAATACAGGCACAAGGAGGACTTGGAGGACTACTGGGTCAACATCAAGGATGACCTTGATGCACGAAGGAAAAGGTATTCCCGGCTGCCGGTGGGGGAAATTAGGCAGTACAATGTGAAGCTGATTCTGGATCAGCTGGAGGATGATGGAAAATTGGTCCAAGACCATGTCTATGAGCCCATCAAGGATAGGTCAGTAGCGGATATTGACTGGAATGAGCCTGAGGTGACAGAGTTGGAGGACTTAATGGCTCCGGTGCTAAAATATACCTTTGCTTGGATCAAACATGAGGTCTGGGTGTTGGAAAATGCCGATGTTCCCCTCACTTTCGACCTGATGGGGAATCTCAACCCCATGTCCACTTCAGAGGAATCCGGGGAAGAGGACCCCAAAGGGAAAACAGCCAAAGCCTCTCCTTTCAAAATCAAGGTCAGAAGCCCTAAGGGGACTCAACCTGCAGCGAAAAGGAAACCTATCGGCAAACGCAGGTGGAAGACCCTGACTATCAGCAGGTCTTCGGACGAGGAGGAGGTGGAGAAAGCTGAGGAGGAGGATGTTCCTCCACCGCCCAAGAAGGCCAGAACTACAAGGGTGGCGAAAAAGAAAGGCCAAACGACTTCGGAAGATGAGCCTCCGGTTGTGGATGTAGAAAGTTCCGGAGGGGAGAAGACCAAAGTATACACCAGAAGATCCAGAACTCCGTCCCCAAAGGATGCTGCACAGCCAAAGGTTTCTTCTCCAATATCGCCAGCCACTGAACAGGACAGGCCTGTCTCTCCTCCGCAGGGTGTAACAGAACCGGTAAATCCGGATGAGCAGGAAATCAGCGGAGAAGCAGAGCCGTTTGAGGAAGGGGCATTATTCAGTGAGGCTGCCGGGCTCGAGGTAGAGACAGAAGAAGGGCACACTTCTCCCTTGGTGCAATACGAGGACTCTCCGGAGAGTGAGAAGGGCCGCGGATCTCCAGAACCAGAGAAGAGCATCCCCGCTGGAACTCCATCGCCGGTGCTTCCTGAGTTGCGATTTGAGGAGATGGACCAAGGTGAACACCCCCCAGAGAAGGATGATGACAAGGCAACAGAAGAAGGAGAAGTCGAGGTGGCAGTAACAGAAGAGGAGAAAGCCACAGAAGACCCGGGGAAAACTGGCACAGAAGGAATCCGGACGGACCCTGTAGCCCCGGACTGGTTAGAAAAAGAAATAGCAAGGAAGAAACAGGTGATAGTAGAGGACACTCCTCTCGACTGGGATGCAATGTTATCTCAGATTGGAAAGGGGAAAAAGAAGAAGGCAGCTAGGATAATTTCCCGGGTGGAAAGGGATGAGGTGCATAACCGTGTAGTACACATCGCCACCCCTGCTGCAGATAAAACAAGGGAGGAGGTAATAGGCCAGGATTACAGTGTCCAAACCATTAACCTTGGGCCAGCTTCCCTAGAACAAGACATTGAGGAATTCGAGGGGTCAAGTGCTGTGATTCTGGATAGGTTGAGGAAGGAGACTCAGACAAAGAGGGAATTGAAAAGGGAAAATGAAAGGTTGAGGAAAAGCTTAGAAGAGGTCATGAAACCTCTACAGTCCCTCCATCCGTCCTCCTCTTCTACTCCCGGATTTCTGCCGAAAGAAACAATTTCTGGTATAGAGAAGATGAAGGCTTCCACACAAGCTGCCATGGACTGGTTGATGAGTGTTCGGACACAAGGAGATGAAGCTATTAAGGAGATCCTGTCAGTTGGCAAGGATGCAGTCCAAAGAAAAGAGCTAATGGAAAGTATCCTTTCTCAGGATATGAATGATGTCGATTCTCTGTTGCAGAAGACAAAGGTTATTCTGGGACATGGCAGGGAACAATTGGGCAGGGATGGAATTCTTCCCTCTTCCAGGTTGGATGAACCGTGGGAATGGTTCGAAGCATTACAGATCAGGCAGGGAGCCCTGAAAAAGATAAAGAAACGAAGAAAAGCCATTGATGCCGACCTTACTGCAATCTATGATGGTTGCATTGCATTTTTTGAAGTGATGACAGGGAGGAATAAGATAGCTCCCAAGTACCTGAGTTTGGATCAATTGAAGGAATGGTGGCATGAGGTTTATGCCCCGGATTCTGATGAGGTTGTCACTGGCCACATGCTTGATGATGCGGCTACATATTTGGCAGTGATAGATAGATACCTGACCAGCAGAAAGGATTGGAAGGGGACCATTGAGCGGTCCAATGAGGGGATTGAGTCAATTAAATGCCGGCTCAAAGTTTTGCCATTGCCACCTGTTGCTGAGTTGGAAGGAGTTTTCTTGAAGGTCCAAGGGTCACCAGCGCGAAGAAAGGACAAGGGAAGCAGCGGTTAATGTTTATCTCGAGATTTGTGCTTCCCTATTATCATAGGGCATGCATTGGACCGGATTTCCTTGGGGATTGTGCCTTGGCCGACTTGGATGATGGCATTAAATGTGTGCCTTAGTTTGTTTCCCTGGCCGACCTGTTTTGGCGGGTTTTGTTATTATCTTTATTGTAAAATGTTTGGCTGGGCCGACATGTTCTGGGATTAATTGGTTAAATAGGCATTTTTTGCCTTATTGTAACGGAGAAGATTTTGATAGTAGAGATTAGCAAGAGCAATAGTTAGAGTTTTAGAATTTCTTAAAGCAGATATCATATTCAGAACAGTTGAATTGTTGCAGCATTGGGTGATTAATACAATTGGAGACATTGTGGTTTTCCTGGTGGAATCCTTTGTGTTATCTCATCTTGCATGGTTCTTTTGTTCTATCTTTCACATTGCTTGAAGATCTAGGGTTTATTATTTAGAAATAAATTAGTTTAGTTAGATAAATGGTGTATGTGATTTCATATTTGGAATGTTGGTAGCTATCTTTGGTCTACACTCCCAGTAACTATCTGATTGTAGTAGGCTGGTGAAGTCAACCTGGACCATATATATTCAAATGTGCTTAAGTTCGGTTGTAGATGCAAGTCTATGATTTGAAAATTTATACTCCTCAGAAGATTGCACTGTTCTTGTAGAGATTGCCTTGTGGGTCGAACAGGAATTGGTTATTTGAGATAGGTCCATTCCAAATATATGTCATTTGCATTGCTTGTCTGTTCAATAATTTAGATTTTATTACCTTCCCTGCACCCCTATCTTTTGCAATTTCTTTGTTATTCGGTTAGATTTAGGATTCAAGACCATCATATTGTTAGATCTGGTAAATGGAAAAGGTTTAGTTTGCTTGTAGTAAGGTCCGATTGTGATTACCAGCAATTTCACATTTCATCTGAGTTGTTTTACGCATTGTTATGACCTAACACCCGAGAGACCTTGGGGTGATTTTCAGTAATTCATTATTGGAGATTACCTTACAAGAGAGATAGGATTTTGTATTCTGTCTGAGTTGTTGCTGTGCAGAAAACACCATCAACAAAACCAAAATAATCAAATGCAATCTATGTTGAAGAACTATCAGGCACATCCAGGTGCCAATCGAGGGTATCACAATAATCCTCAGCACCATCAAGATGCCCATCAAGGACATGGACACGACAACAGCCATGGGTATCGAAATAACAACCAAGGATATCAAAAGAGGTCCTGGAATACCGGACCTAACAATGGAGGGTTCCATCACCGCTAGATAACCCGCCGCCTCCAGAGAATCATCCCACGGACAGAGTATTTTTGGCAGAAGCTGCTATGTCTGGATGGTGTTAGCTTCATAACACAAGTCAGCACTCAGAGTTGCAGTGCCATGAATTTCAAGTAGTGGCTAATATTTTTAAAGGAGAAGTAAAAAGCATGGAGGGTACTGAGAATCCTCCAACCACTGGATATGAGATTGTGCCAGTGCAAAGATATGACCAAGCACTGATTCTAGAAAATGTCAATGTCATGTATGAATATCAAAGCTACGCGCCACCAAAAGTTAATTATAGATTTCCACCAGCTTTGGAAAATGGTCCCATGGAGGCACCAGACACTCAAGTTTATGAAGAAGCTCAAGTTTATTCAGAGGCTCAAATGTATTCAGATGTTCAGGATAGTTACTCAGAGGAGCCGTATGAGCAAGGTAACTACGTTTTCCCACCTCTCAATAATTGTGTGTTGGTAGAAGGGAGAAGAGAGGTGCAAGCATTTCATACTTCCAGAGGAGCAGCACCCAAAGTGTACCAAAGGACTTATCATCAGAAAGAGCCTTTGATGTCCTCAATTCCTCCGAATAATTTCGCAACCCCGCTGAATCCAAATGTGAGCAACAATCCAAGTTTACCAAGGGATTCTCCAGAATACAAGCAACAGAACGTGATGCAAAATAGAAATGGACAACAGATTGCCCAACAACCCATTCACATGATGCAGTGACCTCAAAAGGACAATCTCCCAAGAGATGACATGAAAAGATTAAGTTCCTATGTGCTAGATGAAGTTAAGAAGATAAAAGTTAGTCTTCCCCTGTATGAGTTGATGAAAATTTCAGAAGTTAGAGACACAATTTTGGGAAGTCTATATGAAACACTAGTTGTGAAGAATACGTCTCCAGAAGTATCTAGCTCATCCAGAAGTCTTCCAGTCAACACACTGTCCCGTCTCGTGCAGAGCGCAAACATGGTAGAAGAGGTGCCTCACGCGCCCTTCAACGCTTGGGAAACTCCACAACAGTCCCACGGTTTTGTGGGGATGGTACAAGGATCTTCAAGTGAACCTGAGAAGCCAAAAACTGAAGATAAAAGAAGAGTTAAATTCAATTTGCCCGCAGAACAAAAACAAGAGCAGGCACAAAGGGGTGCCCAGGGTAATCAAATTCCATTAGATAAGGGAAATGAAAAGAAGAATACCCCTATTGAGGAAAGGAAGAAACCAGTTGTATTCTATCAGGGTAAAGATGAACCTGCCCCATTCTTGGTATCAGTTAGAATCTTTGGAAAGTTGTTACACAATTGTTTGATTGATTCCAGTGCTTCTAGCAATGTCATGCCATTAAGGGTGTGTCAAAGGTTGGTTATAGTCCTGTTGCATACCACAAAGAAAGTGACCCAGCTTGACAAGACTGAAGTTCCAGTGGTTGGAGAGCTGAATAATATCTATATGCAGTTGTCAGTTGATCCCCGAATCCAGAGCTGTATTGACATATCAGTGGTCGATATACCAGATGGGTATGGCATGTTGCTGAGTAGAGACTAGGCTAGAAAATTAAATGGATACATTGCAATTGATTTTTCTCACATGTGGCTTCCATGGAAGGGAGTCCCAAATCAGATCAAGATCGAAAGCACGCCGAGGCTGAAGTTAATGATCACTGAGTATGGTGAAGACAATGAAATTATGTTCGTAGAGACTGACTTAGGCTCATATAGGCTTGTCGAGCAAGAAATATTGATGCTACAAGCTCCAAGTGAAAGGAGATGTTTAGAAGATGCCATCACTTCCACCGAAGTATTAATCGAAAGTGACTCAAGTGATAGTGAGGGTGGAGGGATGTTTGAGAACTTCAGGGACTTTGTCCTGAATAGCATGAAACAAGAAACAGAGTTAGGAAAGGATGCTTCCATCAAGGATTTGTTGCTTCCCAACTGGTGCAGAATACACGAAGTGTTCCATTCAGAGATCACTTGTGCCATGTGCAAAGTGGCGTTAGAGAAAGTTGCTAGGCTCATTCCCCATACCTCCTTGCAAGAAGAACATTAGAAGATGAATGAAGAAAGAGATATTTCAATAGAAGAACATCAGAAGATGAATGAAGAAAACAGTGTTTTAATAGAGGAGCTTATAGAAGATGACCCAACCCAACCTAAGGTTGAAGAAAAGGCTCCAGAGGTATGCAATCAAGAAGATGCACCCATTCAGTCTCCCAGCACTCCTACGTAGGATCAAGTATGGACCTTGAGGTTCGATGGATCAAAGTCAAAGAAAGGAAATGGGGCAGGATTTGAATTAGTCAGCCCGACAGGAGAAGCTTATCTAGGTGCCTATAGGCTCCAATTTTCATGCACCAACAATGTTACGGAATATGAATCTTTGATTCAAGGATTGCTCCTTGCAATTCAGAAGGGAGCCAAGATTGTACATGCCATCAGAGACTCAGACATTGTGGTCCGCCAAGTGGGGAAGCAGTTCGCCTGCCACGACAAGAGATTGGGCCGTTATCGAAATAGGGTTTGGGACCTGATAGAAAGCTTTGATGTGTTCAACATAAAGCAAGTTTATAGATCCAAGAACACCATGGCAAACTCTTTGGCACAAGCTGCCAGTTCTTTGGAACCATTAGCAATGGAAGGATTAAATAAGTTCATAGTAGAATTGGTTTCAACCTCGGCAATCCCGGATAACATAAAGAATTTCCAAGTGTTTGAGGATGACAAACAGATTTTAGACTTCCTCACGAGCTCGGGAGTGTTTGAAGCACAAATCATAGACGAAGAAGAAACCGAAGAGGCTGAATACGACACAGAAGGAATTTTGAATTTAAAGACCAATGTCATTCCAAGAGGAATGGTTGAGTTAGAAAGATTATTTGATACTGACAGACTGAGTAGAAATCAAAGCACGCAAGGCAATGACTGTGAAGCTGTCAATCTAGGAACAGACAAACAAGTGAAAAAAAAATTTATTGGAAAGGTTTGCACACCTAAAGAGAAAGAAGGCATCTTAAAGGTAATGAAAGAATTTCCAGAAGTTATAGCCTAGGGATATGAAGATTTGAATACCTCACTAATTACACATACAATTCCATTAAAGCCAGGCAGTAAGCCATTCAGACAAAGGCAGAGGCTAGTAAATCCATTGTTAGAACTGTTAATCTATCAGGAAGTTAAGAAGCTTCTCTCAGCCAGGATTATTTTCCCAGTGAGGCACTCCATGTGGGTCGCCAATCTTGTACCGGTAAGAAAGAAGAATGGAGAGATAAGGTTGTGTGTAGACTTCCGCAATCTGAACAGAGCCTCTGAGAAAGATAATTATCCACTGCCTTCATTAGATGAAGTATTACAAATAGTAAATGGTTTGCAAATGATGTCCTTTTTGGACGGATATTCAGGCTATAATCAAGTGATGGTTGAACATGAAGATAGATTGAAGACTGCATTCACCATGAAATGGGGAACATTTTCTTACAGAAGAATGCCCTTTGGATTAATCAACACAGGAGCCACTTTCTAGCGAGCAATGGACATCGCCTTTCGAGATCTTGTCGGAAAGTGCATAATTATTTACATGGATGACTTGACAGTGTTCTCAAAGAAAAGAGGAGACCACGTGGAAGATTTAAGAAAGATATTCCATAGATGCAGAAGATTTGGTGTCTCCCTGAATGCTAAGAAATGTATATTTGGGGTCACCGAAGGCAAACTATTGGGTCACATCATTTCAGAGAAGGGTATATCAATTGACCCTGAGCGTATTGAAGCCATTTCAAGGATTGGTTTGCCAGGCAGTCAGAAAGAATTTAGATCGTTCTTCGGCAAGATCAATTTTGTTAGAAAGTTTATAACTGGATTTGCCGAGATAGTGAGGCCACTAAACGAGATGTTGAAGAAGGATGCAAAGGTCGAGTGGACTCCACAAACTAGAAAGGATTTTGATGAGATTAAGCAAGCTATAGTGGACGCTCCAGTGTTGGTCAGTCCAGATTATACAAAGCCTTTTTATCTGTATTCATTTGCTTCAGAGCATACCTGCGCCGCAGTATTGACTCAAAGAATAGAAGAAAGGGATGAGCATCCAATTGCTTTTATGAGCTCACCTTTGAAAGAAGCAGAACTGAGATACCCGAGCATTGAAAAGCAGGTGTATGCTTTAGTAAAGGCTGTTAAGAAATTCAGACATTACATCTTGAGAAGCAAAGTTCACACAATTGTTCCAGATGCCACAGTAAAGACCCTACTGATGCAGAATGAGTTAGGAGAAAGAAGAGGTAAGTGGGTCGCCACTTTGCAAGAGTATGACATAGAAATACAGCCTATGAAGTTGGTCCTAGGACAAGATTTAGCTCAAACAATCGCAATGGTTGGTCTAGAATTGGTTCAACAAACGTATGTGTTAGAGGAAGTATCTCCCAGAGAATGGTACGACGACACGGTTTATTACTTGCTGAATCACAGATGCCCTCGCCATTTGAATCCAGTGCAGCGGAGAGCATTGAGAATGAGAAGTCAAAGATTTATGCTTCAAGGTTCAGTTCTTTGCAGAAGGAATTATGAAGGAATTTATTTGAGATGTGTAGGAAAACAAGAAGCAAAACAGCTAATGGAACACTTCCATGAGAAGTTTGGAACTGGACACGGAGGAAGTCTAGCCACGACCCATCAAATTCTAAGAGCTGGATATTATTGGCCCATGCTTTTTAAAGACATGTATGAACATGTGAAAGCTTGTCACGTCTATCAGACAGTAGCTAATAGAGGAAGGCATCCCGCTATGCCTTTGCAACTAGTGATTGAAGTGAGACCTTTTGCCAAATGGGGATTAGACTTTATTGGTACAATCAATCCACCGTCATCAGGCCAACACGGATATATTTTGACAGCAATAGATTATTGCACCAAATGGACGGAAGCTCAGGCCTTGAAGCAATGCACGTCAGACGTGGTTATAAGGTTCCTTGAGGAGAACATTGTGACAAGGTTTGGATGCCCCCATGTCCTAGTCAGCGACAATGGTTCTGCTTTCTCATCGTTGAAGTTTTCCAACTGGGCCTTTGAGTATGGAATTACGCTGAATTTTTCTTCTAATTACTATCCGCAGGGGAATGGACTAGCAGAGTCCACAAATAAGAATTTGTTGAATGCCATTAAGAAGTTGTTGGACAAGAATCCAAAGGATTGGCACACGCAGTTGAGGTTTGCCCTGTGGGCAGACAGGATAAGAACAAAGATTCCTTGGGAACGTCTCCCTATCATTTGGTCTACGGACAGGATCCAATTTTTCCGGTACAGCTAAGCATCCCAACTCTCCAATTCATTCAGGAATACCTTGAAGGAGAAGATCAAGTTCAAACATGACTGTCTCAGTTGATGCATCTAGAAGAGAAAAGAGATGAAGCTCTTGAAAATTTGGCAAAGCACCAAGTGGTGGTGAAGAGATGGTTTGACAAACAAGCAAAGATCAGTCGTTCAGGATTTCTGACTTGGTTTTATATTGGGACAAGGCCCACGAAAAGAAAGGAGACCACGACAAGTTTGACAAGTTATGGTTGGGCCCGTATCAGATTTCTAAAATCCTTGGGGATAATGCATTTAGATTGCATACATTGACAGGGGAGGATGTCCTGTTGCCCGTCAACGGACAGTTCCTCAAGCATTATTTCCAGTCCTAGGTTCTCTCTAAGGGCCCACTTTGTAAAATAGTTAGATTAGATTTGCTTTCCCATTTGTTCACTTTCCCGTTTGTTTGCTTTCCGTTTGCTTTCCTGTTTTCCTTTGTTTTGGTTTTGGTTTGTTGCCCTTTGGGTTTTTGGGTTTGGCGTTTCCGTCCCTTGAGTTGTCTGCTCAGGTGGTTTTGGTTTGGAATGGGCAAGGATTTTAGGGTTTCCCATTGCGATGGGGGTGATGATGTTTTGACTTTCACAACGTGGTTTCTTTCACTGGAATTTGCATAAATTTTTGAAAAGGACTAAGGTTGTTTTCCTCTTGTCATCATCTAGTTAGAGATTGAACTCGTCTCTTTATGTTAACCCAAGGTCATTCAACACACGAAGTCCGAATACCTTGCAATATTACTTCCATTCCATTCTCGAAGCCATTTTGTTTCTTGGGAAAGGTTCTGCAGGGTAAAATGACAGCCTTGTTTCAAATGGGCTTCACTACAATTCTCAAACCCATTGAGGTTTATCGGCCTCGGCCACCTAATCAAGGAATCGATACAGAAATCAAATTCAGAAAGTTCCGCTTTGCTAAAGCGACTGCCAAAGTGTTCGTGCCATAAAAATGTGCTTAAAAAGAAATATCTGAAAAAGGAAAAAATGAGAAAAGCAGCTAGGTGTGCTAGAAAATATTATGAAATATTGGTTTTGGGAATATGCGAGTAACTCCACCGGCTATGGACGCCCTACCAAGAAGGGATAAATATTCAGTGGAGGAATCGAATCCTGCTTGCCGCGGACCGACCGCAAATAGGCAATGTCTAGGGATAAGCTTTTGAAGTGTATATTTTACATATAACCTCGCCACGTCGTAATTTTAAAGCCATGAGGTTTAGATGGAATGCACACTCACAGGGTCTTAGATGAAAGTGTTCTCATCCAATATCGGATTTTTCTCCCCTTTTGAGTAAGTGTCCTTTCTGTATGATGGTTTGAGGAAGATTAATCGAAGTTCAATTCTTAAAGTGTTTCTCAACACTTTCCCGTGGGGATGCCAGATGTTGTGACCTTTCACACATCACCCCATTCAAAATGGGACCCCTAAATTTTGTCATTTTCGCCTTTTGATTGGGTCTTTCTCTCTCACTTTTCTCGATGTCTTCCTTTCAGTGCTGCACTCCATCGCGAGTTTAAGTTGAATTGACCAAGTCCGAGAATTAGGGTTTCATCTTTTCTACCAACCAATGCCTAACCAGTAAACGGAAATTGAAAATTGAACTTTAACATTATTGTCGCGGTGGTGTTCCGAAGGTGCTCACAAAGAAATTACCCATTCTATGTACTACCATTTTAGTAAGTGAATACCCGATAGCTCACGATTTTGAAATTCTCGACAAATACACAAAGATTCAGAGCTGCTGTCGCCGACTGCAAAGCTAAATTGTTTAAAATAGACAATCCTACTATTTTGAAGTCCCGCCCACGGTTAACAATTTAGGGTTGATGCAGTTTCTAAGAGGTTGGCATTTTCCCTCCTGGTTTTTGAGACCTTCGCGAACGATATATAACATGCAAAACGAGATGATCACTTTAATTCAGCCTTCGAGGCTATTTTTAGGGTCGTACGTCGGTTTCTTTTAATGTCGAATGATTCTCGATGGTTTTTCGAGCTTCGCTACGGCAGATGCTGCAACGCAGATACCAAATTCTGCAGTGAAACCTTCATTATTTTAGTTGTGTGGTCCCGAAGAAATTCGCCTCTGCAAGAGGTTCAATCAACAGCTGATCTAAAGGCTACGTGAAATGAAGAGAAACACTCATTTGATGTGCATGTAGAGAAAATTAGGGTTTCCATCTTTTGGGACCCAAAAGAGGCATAAAAAGGTCGACTTTGAAAACCGGCAGGAACCACCGCGACGATTCTCTCGCTTATCCACGGCAACGTCAAACAGAGCACTTACTATTCATAGTAAGTCAATTTGGAAACTGGCTAAAAATAGTAAATCAGCTGCATGCGTCACTGTCGACAGACAGGTCACGTGGTGAGGAGCATCTCATTCAAGTTTCAACTCGATCAGAGCAATGGAGCTATCAGAAACATGAGGTTACTATTTTTAGTAAACCACCTTCAGAAATAGGCTAAAAATAACAGGGTGACTAAAAGTGGCAGTGTTGACAGAACAACGAGTTGATGAGGATGTAGTGGGAAAAATTTCAAGTCGTTCTGAGCTTCAGAGGTGCGAAATTGAGAAGACTTACTATAAATAGCAGGGCACGAAATCTTGGCAAAAAATGAGAAAAAAGTTCTAAGTCTGAAGCTCGTCCTGCAACCATGGAAAAATGCGCCCAGTTGATGACAAGGCATGAAATTTTCTAAGAGTGTTGAGCTCGTCCAGTACACAGGGAAAAATGTGCCCAAACTGGAGAAGGTCAAACGAAGTCAACAATTTTTATCCTTCACACAGGCCAAAATGCGCCCAACTTGAGAGAGTTGATGGAAAAATTGTCTAAGGCATGAAAATATCCTTCTCACCCCCCAAAATGTGCCATCCTTCATGCATGTTAAAATGTGCCCAAAGTGAGAAAGGTCAAAGTGGTCAAACGTTTTCATCCTTCTCTAGAGCCAAAATGCGCCCAAGTGCATGCATGCCAGGACAAAAAAAATGGAAGCTGAAAAGTCACATGAAGGCGTTTGAAAAGTTCATCCACCAGCAAGGGTAAAATGCGCCCAAGGTAGGAAAGAGTCAACAAAGTCAAACATTTTTATCCTTCATACACATAGAAATGCGCTCAAGTTGAAGCAAGTCAACAAGTCTAAGCAAGTTCATCCTCCTCAAAGGGTGAAATGCGCCCAAACTAGCTCAAGTGAAGACAAAAAACGGAAAATGAAGAGTCATCCTCTTGACATGCTCAAATGCGCCCACATTCAAGTGTAAAAGGTGAATAAGAGTGGTAAATAAGGTAAAGGGTGAGTGAAAATGCTTCAAAGCGTGGTGAACATAAGGTGAATGCGAGGCATTATTCTCCAAAGTGGTAGGTACCAAGGGTGATGGGAGTTATAAGGTGTTAGAAAAATTTCCTAAGGCGTGTGAAGTATGAAACAAAATGATAAGGCATGATTTTCTTCAAGTGTGCTAGGCGCCTCAAGTAAAAATGAAATATTTTTTTTTCTAAGTGTTGGAGAATTTTCCTATGGCACTTGGATTTTAATAAAATTGCCTTTCAAGCGTGGAGTAAAATACAAATGGGGAGTGGAAAATAAAATATGCAAGGCACCTCTGTGGATAAAAATTTTCTAAATGAAGTTGATAAATTTTCCCCACTGGCAAATGAAATAAATTTTTCTAAGGCAAATTCTCAACCTGTGATGATTTAAAATATTTTCTAAGGTAAATATTTTCTCCCTTAGAAAATACGCCTGGAGCTCAAGGTGGTGAAGTTTTTCGAAGCCCGAGCAAATTTTCTCAACGGTGAAGTCAGGGATCGATGATAATGCAAGATGAATTAAAATTTCTCAAGCGAGAGCAACACAGGATGATCACAGGCGAAGAATGAATTTAAAATGGTGAAAATAATATTTTCCTAAGGTTCAAATTTCAAAAAATTAAATGAACCCGTTCGTTGGGTACCCATGGATTCGAGGCATTCTGAAGAAAATTCTCTTCTGGGTACTGAACATTTGCAATGATAGATGGATTTCCAAGTCTTCCGAACTTCGCCGACACTTTTTCAATGAAGAATTTAATCAGTTCTAAAATTGTGAATTTTCCTAAGGGAGAATTTAAATTTTCTAAGGCAAAGATGAATAAAATGTGTTTTCAAAATGAATTTTTTCCAAATGATGAATTTGAAGTCAGTTGCCTAGGTAATTTTGATTGAATTCTCTGAGGATAAATTTTCCAGAGATGATGAAGAGTTAAATTCGAATTCAAGTGACAAAGCTCCAGCTGGTGAGTTAAAAAGATGAATTTAAATTAAATTTTTCGAAAGCAAATTCAAAGATGCCACTCAAAGTCAAGTTTCTAGAAGAGCAAGATTCCTGATGTCCAGAGACAAGTGTCAGATTTACCAGAGAGGGAAAATTCAAATTTTTGAAATGGAGTAGTGGAAGTTAAATGCACTGGCTAAAAATGGCTCCTTCTAGAATTCGATTTTGAGCTATAAAATGAAGAGGTTTCTAACTTATTTTTCACAGCTGAAGAGGTCGAACTTGCTCTAAGTGAAGTGTTGCAGTGAGTTGTTGCTTGAAGAGTTCAAAATTTGAAGTTGCTGAGGTTGCTGAGGAGGACACCTTGAGTTGCTGGAGAGGTGCAATTGCTAGAGCCAAGAGGTGCACACTTGCTGATTGTTAGAATCTGATTTGCTAGAGAAGTTCCCATAGCTAAGAGGTACGACTTTGCTAGTGGTTGAAGTTTGATTCATTGTTAAAGTTGAAGTTTCCAGTTGGAAGGGACGCCTTGAGTGAAGTGAGTTGCTGAGTTTTCAAAGTGTGAATTACAAGATTGCTGATATAAAGTACGAGGTTATAAAAGTTCAATTGCTGATTGGAGTAGAACAGTGAAGCCATCAAAGTCTACTTAGGAATCTGTTCTAAGTGTCGAAGTTTGAGTTTATTGAAGAAGAAGAAGCTGAGGTTTGCAAATAAGAGAGTTATTGCAGCTTCTAGAAGTTGACTGCAGCCCCTATGCAATGTCATGTATTATTTCATTAAACTAAATTGCTGATGAATGTTATTGTTTGCAGATGGCTGAGGCAAGGACAACTAGAAAGGACAATGGTGCATCCAGACAAGCTATGATCAAGAAGCTGAGTAAGACATTCATGCCAAAGTCAATTTTATTTCAAGGTTGGGCAAGTTGACAGACACCAACCTGGGTTCTGTCAACCTGGAGGCCTTCAAAAGCAGGATGCTAGGAATTGGAAGTCACAGGCCTTCAACCACTTCACACAATATTGTTTGAAGTGGATTATATGCAGCTGTTGGTTTTCCACTAGCCATTCAATGCTCAGAATTGATGATGGAGTGTGCTAATTGCTACGAGAAAGAACACCGATCGATCATGTCACCAGATGGCCAAGTGCTTTCCAATCTTACTCTGGCAGCCATTGGTGAAGCTTTCGGGATCCCGGTGCACAGGAACATGATCTACAAATCCAGAGAACAAGCTAAATGGATGTATGCTTCCGCATTCGAAAGATGCACGGAGACAATCAACACTCACTGGATGAGCACCCCTAAGCCTTCTCGTGCAAAATTTCCGAAGAAAATCATAGCGGAGGATTTGAAGTAGGAATATTGTGATCTCATCATCATGTTGAGCAAGGTTGGAGGTTGCCCACATTCATTTATCTTTGAGCCTTGGATGTTTTACTACATCAACCTAGTGCTAGAAGGAAAAGACTATGTCAATTGGGCTGAGATGATCAGTGATAACCTACATGAGCAGCTCCTGAGCTTGAGGAGAATGAAGACATTTTACATGAGCTCCTACATTGTCTACATGTTGGCATGGATGACGAAGTATAGGGGGATCTCTTACAAGGAACCCGTCGGTTGTGGCTCCCACCAGTTTAAGATATATGATGCATGTCCACAGTTGCACCTATCGAGCACAACCCACTACAAGCGTGTCAACGATTCATTCACCATGTATATCATCAGGTTGCTTCAGGAGCGGTTGCATCACAGAATTTCGAGGGAAGCCCATGAGCTAATTGAAAGGTATGTGTGTTGGTTCATACAGTTTCTGAGATTTTCTTACATTAGGCTGCAAGGTTTCTCATCATACCCATATAGGCTGCCTAGATACCCAATAAATAGAATATTGATGCTAGAGATATCTAGCAATTGCTTGCCTTTGATAAAATCCAAAAGAAGAAGAAGAAAGGAGGGGTAGAATTTCCCGTTGTTATGGGCAACTCGGATGAGGTGTGTCCCTCGATACAGGCAGCTAGAGAGGCTGAAAGTGAACTTTAGTTTTATCATTTCTCATACCACACTAGTCGACAACACTATGACCCGCACCATAACATTAAATGGGTGTTGTCAGAAGAATTTAAACATAAGGCCACCATAGAGGATTATTGGGCTGATGCAGTTAATGAGATTGAAGTAAGGAAGAGAATGTTCTCTCGGTTGCCGATTACTCTGATTAGGGAGTTTGAGTTTGTTCCAGTTCCGAACCAGGTCAATGAGGATATGGATGTAGTGCATCTGGATTATGCAGCTATTAGAGATACTCGACTTCCACCCCTGGATTGGTCAGAGCCCGAGGTTGCAGATTTAGATACTCTCTCTATCCCAGTCATGACATTCACTCGAGCTTTGGTTGACAGGAGAGTAAACAGGTTGAAAAGTAGGTCAATTTCCTTGACTTACAATTTGATGGGAGATTACAGGACGCCCACCACTGGTAGGAAGAAGCAGATCACACGGGGTCCAGAGTCCAGGAAGAAAGAGATAGTTCGACAGGAGCCTACTCAGCTAGAGCCTCCACAAGTTACAATTGCATCACCATTGGAGACACATTCTCCAAGCATACAGGAGGTCTCTTTATTTTCTGATCAGAGGATTGCATTGAATCAGGTGCAAGTAGTACAAGATAATATCTAGCCTCCACAGAGAGAGTCAATTGGCCAGAGCGTCAACGCACCTATTAGGGTTGATCAATAGGATGATGAGGGGACTATTACTGACCCTCAGTTTCAGCACGAATTAGAGGCGGCTATGAACGAAGATGATGATATAATGTCATGTGACACTCAGCCACTTGAGGATGATGAACCTCACCAGAATGATGTAGAGGTTGAGCATGTTAGAGAGGTCGAGGCACAGGAGCAGCAGCCCTTTGATATACAGTATGATGTGCCCGATTGGCTTAAAGATAGAATGAGGAGAAGCCCCAGTGAGGAGATTGATCCAGCAGTTGAGATGGAAGAGGTTTTTGAACACGATCAGTGCACCTCCACAAAAGAAGAAAGCAAGAAATTTTTTGAAGATATCCACTGAAGAGGATGGCTCTCGCACCCTTCATGTAGCTGTGCCATGAGTTGAGTGTGACCATAATGAAGTAGTTCCTGAGAATTATGTGGTCACCACTTTGGACTTGGGATGCCCCACTGGTGCGCAGATCGTAGAGGAGTGTGATAACTCCTTCCTCGCCCTCAAAGATAGGTTATTCAAGAAGGAAAGTATAAGAAGTTGAAAAGAGAACACAAGGCCTTAATTGGATATGTACAACAATTATGTCGTTCTCGAGGGCAGGATATACCAGTGATAGAGCCTCCAGCGGAGATACCTAGGGAGTCAATCAGCGGCTTGGTAGAGTTGGGGAGGATGGCACAGGAGGCAGATAAATGGGTCACAGGGGTTCGTGTTGAGATAGAAAAGTTTATGGAGGACCTTGCTTCCGCTTTTCAGCAGGCCTCTAGTATTTTTACATGGATGGATGCAGTGGATCATGCTTGGGGAGATGCTTTTGTCTACCAGAGCAAAGTTATCCAGCGTCTTGAGGTACTGATGCATGTGCCATTGCGATTGTTGATTGATGGAGGTGTTATTCAAGAGAATGACAGGTATGACTTCTCTAGGTGGTATTCTTCAGCTATCATGGGGCGTGGTTTCTTCGATGCAACACAAGCGGATTCAACTAGAGTACATAGGGCTATGGCCAATATCATAGATGGATTTCAGAATACTTTTGAGGCCATATTTGCTAGGCGGCTGAGTCTGGATGAGATAAGTGTTGATAATTTGAGGGGTTTGCTGGTGCCTTTCTTTGCAGATGTTAAGACCTTTGTACAAGATGATTTCGAGAATACTTCTTCTTTCTCCACTTTGATCCAAAACACGCAGGACTCCTTGATTGCTTGGAGAAAATCTTGTACAAGGCATGAGCATTTAGTCATAGTGTTAGAGTTTCAGTTAGATTGTGTTCCGTCGATTTCAGTTCAGGAGGTTGAGGCCGTGCTTCGCATATTCATGGAGTTGGCAGTCAGAGAGAAGGAAAATGGGAACGCACTACTGGACGAGGATCTTCTAGAAGACTGAATATGGACATTTATTTCCTTTACTATTTTTGGGAGTGAGTGGGAATCTTTGATTCATTTAATGTACCACTCCCTATTCTAGTAGTTTTTAGGGTTAGGGCTGAGGTGGCACGATTCTGGCCACTCTATTGATTGTAACCCTAGCCGTCTTTTGGGACTTGGCTAGCTATAAAGGGGGAGTCCCCCTCATTTGTATCACATAAGACAGTAGTATTGGACATTAGCATTGGAGCTAGAGCTAGAGAGTAGAGTATAGTAGAGCATTGTAAACATTTTGCATAGTGTGGAGAAGAAAGAAAGTTTTCCCTTTGAAAACTTTTGAGGAGATTGTTATGTAATACTCTTCATGATAATAGATCTTTTCATTGATGGTGGAATTCGTCTTGTCATGAATAGCTAGAAAGGTCTCTTCTTCCTTTTGGATCCAAGTAGCTTAATTTCATGCAAGTAGTTTTCTTTGATGTGTGGTATTTTTGTTGAGGTAGCTTCTTTATTCCATACCACTAGCAACTTGTTGATGATAAGTTTGCCTTACGTGGTCAACTAGAGATTATCTTGAATACTAACTTCGGTTGTGATTTGTATGCTTATATGCATCATTATGATCATGTATGTATGCTAAATCATAATTTGAAAACCTTTTGCTATCCCCCTGAAGATTGCACTGATTTCGCTGAAGCTGTCCGACGTGAGGCTAGGTGAAATTTGGTTGAAGTCTGCTAAAACTGAATCCCACATATCCTGCATTTAGAGTAGAATATAAGTTTCTTAAGCCTTATACTCTTTTACTTTCTGAACATTTCTAATTAGTTTTTTAGGGAAGCGAACCACATCGCCAAATCATACGTGCAAAAAGCCCCTTCAAATCACATACTAGCTACTAACTGCAAGAAGTCTGAATAATTGTGTAAGTCCCCTCGTAAGAACACAGCAAATACACATCAACCGAACTGGGTCTATTCGCAGTAAAGGAACCTTGGAGTTGAACGTGCGAACTTTCTCACAATCTTAGTGCACGGAATACTTTGATCAAGAGAGAATGGAATAGCCTTCGAACTATTTTTTTCTACTGTTTGGTACGATCACAAAAACCACATCAACAGGTATATCCTTCAATGGATAGTTCGTCATCCCAAATAACCTACCTTTAAACAATCTACTCGCAAAAGTATACTAAGCCTTCTCTAAGGTAAACACAACTTTCCTAGTTAACTTAACAACTTGGTTGGAGTACCTTAGTGACTCATTCCATTTAATAATTCCTAATAGAATAATATCTAAGTAACCAACATTCTCCTATTTTGGACATAATTGCAAACAATGCAAATTACCACTAGTATGCCTCCTTTATCCTTAACCATTTCAGTTCCTAGGCATAAACAGATATACAGTTTGTAAAACAACTCTTTTCCTTTACAAAATAGAAATGAATTTTATGAGACAACTTCCTAGCTATGTACAAACAGCAAATACAATGTTATCATGGAATCTAGCAGTGCTCATTCCACGGATAACCCCCTACAAAACTTGTTTGTTTCCTAGGATTCGTGAAGTTCAAGAATGCATAACGAAGTGATTTTCAAGCCACCTCGAAATGAATTCCCAAGTCTCGAATTGTCAATTCGAGCATTCCCCCATGTTCGCCTCATGAAGACCTTCGAAACGAGATCTTTCATGAAGTTTCACTGTTCATACTTAGTGAATTACGAAAAACGTAGTGGCACTGAAAAAGTGTGCTCCTGCCCTGAAGCCAAAATTGGCTAAGTCTGGAAAATGCAAGGGCGCTAAAATTTAGCGCCCCTGCATGCAGTGAAATTTCCAAAAAGTGCAATAGTGCTAAATTTTAGCGCCATTACACTTTTCTTCGCCACTTAACTCTTTTTCATGTCTTTGGCAGGTTTCTTCATGTTTTCGTGTTTTTCGTCAATCGTGCCACTTTTCGTGCCTAGATTTATTGCTCGACTTGAGTTAGGTTTTTAATTTTCCTTTTCACTTAAAAGTATGATTCACCATTTTCATTGTTTACATTTCATGTTCTTTTATTCCCCTTGCTATGCGAGTTTGCTTCTCAACTGTAAATCACGTTTTTGAGGATTTCGCTTTCTCTTTCAGCATTCTTCGCGCTTTAGTTCGGGTAAGTATTTTGCATTGTCATCTTCCTTCTTTTTTGTATATGATCTAATATTCTTTATTCGCATTTTTAGCTTTATATTTATCGAACCCTATGCATTCTTTTCTTTTCTCCCTACGTGTTTTGTTCTTTTCCATTCGCATTTTTCACTTCTACGCGTTTCATTCTTCCCACTCATGTTTTCTCTTCATTTGCCTTTGTCTTTTCTCCCTATGCGCGTTCTTCTCCTTTCACACCTTTCATCTTATTCTCACACCACACAAATTCTTGTGTTTCATTTTATTTCCATTCTCCTCACAACTTGTATCTTTCCAATGTTTTGTGCTTGTTAAGCATGTTATCCATGTCGCTCTCTTCATACATTTTGGAGTGAACTTTGAAATCTCAAAAAAGAGAGATTTCTTGATGAAACCCTTGAATGTGTATACATTGATATTGAGACAAGTTTCAAAGCTTTCCATGAAAACATTGCATTTTCCAAGTACGAGCGCCATCGCCATTCTTCCCTACATCTGCATTTCAAAATTGTCAAAAAATTTCTAACACTGAAAGATGTAAGGGCGCTAAAATTTAGTGCCCTTGCATCAAAAGTCAATTCCCTGAGATGTAAGGGCACTGAATTTTGGCGCCCTTACATTTTTTCCAAGCTTTCTCCAATCCTTTCTGAATGAGTTTCATTTTCGACCAATGCACTCCTAAGCCTCGTTTTTCTGCCCTCGTGCTCATTTCGCGCTTTCCCATATTTCCTAACAATTGATGTTTGTTCTAGCTAAATGGATTGTAGTCTATTTTCAAAGATCGTCAAGTCAAGAGTGATTAGAGTTCCAGTTCTTTTGGATGACTGCTACTAAGCCTCCTTCTTCTGCGAAAGCAAAAGGCAAGATGAAGTACAAATATCAAGGTGTCTATCCACCGACTGTGGTGCTTTCCAAAGTCGAAGAGATAAAAGACACAGAGGTTGGTCATCAAGACTTGGTTGACTTCGCAAAGCTAACCAAGATGAAGCCTCTTCCTAATGCAATGAGAGCGATCGTACACAGCAACCTCCATTTGGTGGCGATGTTCCCTACAGCTGCGCACAATACCGAGTTTGTTCTTCAAGTTGCATCTCATTACATCAGAGAAAGCAAAAGTGTGATCAATTGTTCCAGGCATGAGATTCTAAGACTCGACCCCGATTTCTTTGATATTGTCTTCAAGGTCCCTCATATGGAGAAATACATTGACATATCTATATCAAAAGCACAGGAGATCTTTGATGCTGATCCCAATAAAGCTAAACAGTTGATAAACACTCAATGGTTAAAGAAGCCTAGATCATCTATTTCCAGATGGCCGAAAGGACTCCTGAGAAGTGACTTCAAAGATGACATCAAGGATATGATCACGTTTCTAAGCAGGGTGAAAGGCTTGCTGGAATCATCCACTTTTCACGTTTGGATGTATGAATACATCAGGATCATAAGAAGGCAGAAGGTGAATATTGACTAGGGCAAACAAATCAGTGATGAGATACATGAGCAATTGATCAATGCTCCTTCTACATTGAAGTTCTACATGACTTCTTACCTGGTGTACGCAGTAGCTGTGATGAGCCAATTCCCAGGTCTATCTACAAAAGGGAATCAAATGATGGTGCCTGTGTACAAATATTTCTATCAATTGGAGCTAAAGGAGAGCTTTCATCATTTCAGATGGGTCACTGATGCTTTCTTTGCACCTTTACTCTTCAACTTTGATCCAGCTTTGGAAAGAAGAAGAGTATCTGATGAGGCTTATAAGGTGGTAAGTAAAGTTGGATGCATTTTTCTCCAATTCCCAACGTTTACTTACTTGAGAGTAGGTTGCTACACTAGTTGTCCCTACATGCTACCACGTTATCCTTCGGATAAGTGGATTCTCATGGAAACATGCAGACAGTTGATGTCAGTACAGAAAGAACGAAGAAGCAACCACAAGCGTGGGTTCAAGTTCCCATTGACCATCGGCCCATATACTATCCAAATTGCACAAAAATCTAAGTCTGTTTATGCTGAAATACAGATCATGACCATCAAAACCTACAGGTATAGGTTTGATTTCGACTACCGAGATGTCAGAAAAAAGTTGCAAAAAGGTCGTCGACATAGGTAGCATTTTGAGGACATCTGGGTAGATTGTAGAGATGAAGAAGCCATTTGTAAAATGGACTATTGCAGGTTGACTGTTCAACAAATCAGAGATCTTGGTATTGCTGACCTACCAGAGGATTTTGAAGATTCAGGTGATATCATGAATGCTGTCTATGATGAGCAAGGCATTGCTAAAAGGTCGTTGCCTGCAATACAATGGTCTAGGAAAGAAGTTACCAGCATGAGAGAAAGGTTGAGGCCAATCCTAGCCAACACAAAAGAATGGTTACATAAACATGGTTATGCATTGAAAAGTTTCAGAACAGACTCAAAAGGAGAGGAATCTGAAGAAAAAGCTCGCCAATAACAAGAACTCCGCGACAAAAACAAATCAGTGGCCATTCCCACTTCTTCACGAAGAGGTCCTAGGATCAAGTTCACTATTGGTAAGAAAGATACCCAGGCTGTCCAAGAGATAGAAATCATGGAATCTAATCCATCTCGCTCTAAGGGTAAAAAGCCTATTCTGGAGGAGATAAATTTTGATGAAGAAGAAACTTCAAGCGACCAATCAGCTGAAGATGAAGATTCAGCAGAAGCAGACTCTGATGCTGAAGAGGTTTCTGAAAGTGGGCAAGAGTTTGATGAAGGATCTGAAGGTGACTTTGAAGGTGAACCAGGATCGGAGAGACATGAGGGTGATCAACAGGAACCCGGGCATGATCAAGAAATAATTACTTCTCCTCCTGAGAATGTAATTAAGGAAATTCCCAGAACATCATCGCCCGTGACTTCAAATGTTCCTCATACCCCTCCAGATTCAAGAACTCCTCTACCTCCTGTTCCCTCGTCACCTATTCCTACCACAAGCATTCCTGCAATCGAGATATCCCCTATCACTACAGCATCAACCCAACTTGATACTCCTTCAGTGACAAGCATCCATATGGTTGATATACTGTCAAGCCCTCCATCGTCCATTCCTAGCTTGTCTTTGCCAACGTATGATATCACTTCTAAAAATGAATTCAATCATTTCATGAATGAGTCAATGCATGATCAGCTCAATGTGTCAACTACAGGAGCAATGATGACAAATACTTCTCCAATTGTCTCGATACCTATGGTGAGTTCAGATGTGACAATAACTTCAAAAGTAGCAATGGCGACCGAATTGACAGTAAATCCAAAAGTTCACACTTCCTTTCTTCCTCCTTGGCTAATATCTCAAGTGTCAAAGCATAAAAAGAAAATGATTTCTCCAGAGGAGCTCGACCTCGAAGAGATAGTTCTTCCAAAAGACAAAGGGAAGAAAAAGTAAAAGGTATACTCGAGGCTGAACATTGATAAGTCTGGCCACAAGTATGCTGAAATTGGCATACCACCGAATCAAGAAGGTGATGTCAATATGGAGGACTACACAGTAACAAAGGTCTAGCTTGGCAACGTTACCAACGAAAGTGCAAAAGCTGATGCGCAAGTCACTTTGGATATCTTGGCAGGAAGGCTGGATAAAGTAGAGCAAGCTTGTAACATGTACAAATAGAGGGTAGAGCATTATGCCACTATTGTAAAGAGACTTGCCGGTTCTCCCAGTAATGCACAACTGCTGACAGTGGTAAATATTGAAGACCCAGTTGTCAAGAAAGCTGAGAAATTTGCCTCCAAAGGCAGGGTGTTATATGATTTCGTTGAGAAGATCATCGAACACAGATCTCAGATTATATTGGCTGCGGATGAGAAAACTACCTTGTTGGCAAAGCTCACCACAGAGCTTGATAAAGAAAAGAGTGTACTTTCCCAGGAGTGCAGAGACATGGAAAAATACCTGTTGTCATGGTCGGAAATGAAACAGGTAAAGCTCAACAAATTGGTGGAGGTTGGGGTAATTCCTGACAAAGAAAAATTCATTGAGGTGAGAGAATCACTGAAACACAGAATTCAAGTGGTTCAATCTCTTACAGAAGATCTTCACCAAGTACAAGAAGATGTCGACGGGCATCGCACCATTCTTGAAAAAGGTATCAAAGGGTTGCCTGGTCAACTTCTTGAGGAAAAACGTATCTTCCTACCAGCCACAGAAATATCCCAGATCTTCAAGGAAGCCATCATGAATTTGATTGACAGTTCAGACTTCTCAGAAGCTTCGCTGAACATCATTTGTGATACAAGGCTCACATTGGACAACCTGAAGATGCATCTTGACAGGTGCAAGAAGGTTCACTCATCTGCAATGAGATCAATCACGAGAATTCACACCATTATGGATTACACTGTTGGTCCAAATGAGAAGTTCGTGCAGGAGACTAGGAGGAAATTTGAAGACTTCCACGCCCAATGCAAAGAAACGTGAAGCAGCCCCCTATTCTCTAGTGTTAGACATTTCTTGTGCATCCCATTATGCATCTTGTAAATATTTCTCGACATTTTCGAATGTCCTTTTGTAAATTGTAATTACACCAAGTCCAAAGATGTAATATTTTGAAAATAAATTACACTTTGACTTTGGTCGAAGTTAGGTGAGATCTCCTAAAATTGCTCACCTAACTTTCCTTAATTTTCTCAATCTCTTTCCTAATTTTTCTCATCCCTCTTTCTATATAATGTGAGGGATTTTCATTGTAAATTATCCTTTAGTGTTTTGCAACAAAGTGCTGCCCTTTTTGAAGCAAATTTGTGAAACTTTGTGGTCATGCTTTGTGAATGAGATTCAATTAATAAAGAAAAGGATTGCAAGCCAAACTTTGCATTGGATTTGATACTTTTGTGAGTTGATCTTATTTGGTGGTGATTAGTTTGAAGAATCTGAAGGACTCTAAGTAGTTTATGTAAAAAATTTGTTACATTTATTATTTAGATTGCATTTGTATTTCTGTTTATCATTCGGTTGAATGATCTACAAGACTTTGTGCTTGTAATCATTCATGCTCTTGCATGTTCTAGTTGAATGATCTACAAGACTTTGTGCTTGTAATTATTCATACTCTTGGATACTCTTGTCGAAGGATCTACAAGATTTTGTGCTTGTAATCGTTCGTGATATTTGATACTTCTGTTGGATGATCTACAAGACTTTGTGCTTGTAATCGTTCATGCTATTTGAGGAATTGCTGCGTCTAAGAAGACTTTGTGCTTCTAACATGACAAACGGTATATCTGCACAAATCCAACATTGATAAAGCTACGGAACGACTTTGTTCCTTCGTGAGCTTTCCCTTTTTTACTTTATTTGTTTGTTATTAATCACTTCTGGTATCTCTACGCTTCACTTTGACGAGATAGAGGTATTGGTATTACTGCTAGTTGTTAGTTTAAGGTTATCAAGAATTATGAACTTTCAACGGTGAAGCATTGTAAACATCTTCTCTGAAAAAAGAGAGAAGGATGAATGTAACACACCCCCCCCACTCCGTAAGTTTCATGTACATTTTGTAATTATTTGTTTGATTTACTATCGCTTCTATTAGCAGTAAGAAGGGCGCCTCCCCTTTCCGAGAGGAGAGATTCACATCTCACATAGCTGTGGCTGAAGTCCAAGTTGTGTAATCTATTGAAAAGTTGATTACATAATTTTCACCCAACACACAAATACTGGAATATTTAAAGATTCATAAATAGAATTGAGAGTAGAAGAATATCCCATGCCTAGTATTAGCTTTCCTCCAAATGATGATATCTTAGCCTATTCTCACAGCCCTTCAACTCTATCAATCAACTAGAAAATTCTTCACAAGTTACTGCCTTTCCCACTCATAATTCACTCACAAGTTGCTACCTTCTTCACTCAAAAATATATGCCTCTAAGAATGATTATTCAGTCTACCAATGGTTGCAGATAAATAGAGATATAAAGCTCAGATAGTTCGATAATGGTGGACTAGTAATTCCTCTATTCTCAACTCTCAGAAATGTATATGTTTTGCAGAAAATAAGTTCACAAGATAATTTCTTCAAAATTCAAGTGAATTAGTAAGTCTAGAAAGATGAACTGGGTGGCTATTTATGAAGCCCCAGCCCATCGAATCTCCTCTTCTACAGGCATGTAATTTGAAAGAATTGTGTTTTGAATGTTTCAACATGAAATGTGGCAGGTTTCTAACTCCCTATTCAGCTTCCTAGAGGTGAGTCGACCTCCATTATTTGACAGCAAATTAAAGAACAATTCAAACTTGCACATGGTGAATTGAGAAGAATTGACACCTACAGGCGTCTCCCCAAATATGGCGTGAATCATGAAATCTGGTGGGTAAATGATCTCAGAGAAAGAATCTATTGTTGTTTGCAATCCACATAGCCTACATTCCAGGCTTTAATCGACATTCCTCAAGCTGAGTTTGCATTCCCAATGACTCATTCTCAGACCCGCACATACGCGTGTGTCTATTCCAGCACTTAAATTTCATTTTGATTTCCCAAAGTTTAAATATAGACTTAATGAAATATTTCCCCATTCTAATGTTGGCATGTATTATTTCCAACGCCATAAAGTTTCGATTCATATTTGGTGCTAATAGGTGGCTAAGTAATTTAGCCTGATTTCCTTAGTTGATAATCAATAATCGGCTGTATGATATTTCACTCGATTTACATAGTTTAGATTTTAATATAAACTCAAAGTGGAATATAATTTAATTTCCAAAAATGAGATTTATAATATTAAACTTTATACATAATATATATATATATATGAGTAATAATTAATATATATATATATCGTTCTATAACCATATCGTAAGCCAGTCAGCACATCCGATATGTATGTATATATATATATATATGTTGGCATTTAAATTTGCACCTCTAGAATGTGAATTAGAAATGGACAGCTATGTGCAGTAACTTGCTCTTCAAATTAGGAGGGGAAGCTCCCTCTTTGCTGATGTTTAAAAAAGAAAGTAAACTAAAACTAATTTTCCTATCTTTTTGTTCAGCTAAGAGCACAAGGTTATAAAACTCAAGCGTTGTAGCTAAGATTTTTTGTTTAAGGAATTCAACTATGACTAAGCCTACTCTAATGACGTTTCTAATTTCTCAAGTAAAATCAGAGCAAGAGAATTAGAAATGGACGAGGAAGGATCTTCTGACATAGCACTTAGATAAACTCTTCTTCCAACATACATCTACTTACTTTCAATGCAAGCTGAAATGGAGATCATATAAGCATAACACAATAAACAAAAAGCTGAGACATTAAATCAAAGCTAAAGAGGCTCAACACTTTATTTTTCAAATTTCAAGAACAGAGGTTACACAAAACACATGCACTGAACAATACTTGCAGCTAAAGAGGCATGCAATTTTCTCTTACACAAAGTGAACTGACACTAAATAACAACTTGTTGCATTACAAGCTCGCAATTTGCTATCACAATAACTGTTAAAAAAAACTAGTTAGCAAAGGCTCTTATTTATAGGCAAGCAAAGGAGTAGGGAACCCTAAAATATGCTTGCTTTTACAACTAAGACTTGCTCAGCAAGCAAGCTTTACTTCTAAAACTAAAAGAAGATAACATCTAACCAACTAAGAAAGCAGGAAAAGCAGGAAAAGCAGGAAATGCCAATTATTACATTATATCTTCTTTCTCTTCTTCAAAGAATAGATAAGAATTGTTCCGAGAATAGAAAGAAAGCGGAAAGAAAATTTCTAGAAGAAATTTGTTTTAATTCATCTTTGGAGATCTTTGTTGTCTTGATAAGATAACTCATCTACGGGTATTTTGGGAAACCAAATCTACCAAAAGCTAGAAACTGCCGCTTTATGAGGTGCATTGATACTATCTATGGAAATATTCTAATTCTCCAAGATCTCCTTTCCTTCTGCAATCAAACTTAGAGAAGCTTTCACTTCTTCAGCTTCTTTATGAGTTATGTTCTTAAAAAACATCGCTGCCCCAAAAGATGACTCACTAATTGATAACTTGGCGGCTCTGCAACTTTATGCTTCTAACACTTCTCTTGATTTCTAATGGAAGAGTATTGCACAACTCTTTTCCGATACCTTCCCTTTTTCTCATATCACACCTTTTCATACTCTTTAGCTGAGATGATGAAGTTTTTTGTCCATGGTGTCATTTGAAAAGCACTTCTCAACATCGTCTAGCCTGCGGCTGCGAGATACAATACTGGCTTGGTTTTGAATCCCATTGGAGAGTACTACATGTTGAAAACCTTGAAGAATGACTGTAAACTTGCCTATATTCAGACAAGTTTTGCACACTTTCTATTTTTGGAATGTTGGTTTTTCTTCTTCAAACGGACGAATTTTCTAAAAAAAATTCTGAGATATGGGTTTTGCTCAGAATTCTGTTGCAAGACAACCCAGATTGCCTGTTTTGAAAATTTTGAGTTTTGACTGAAAAAGCAACAAACCCTAATTTCTTCAATTTTTCACCAAAAAAGTTGGCACCTGGGTTTTGTTCATAATACAATTAGAAATGGACCTAGTTAATCAGTTTTGAAAAACACTGAAGGTTGATTGAAAAAGTAGCCAACCCTAGAATTTGGAAAAAAAAATTGCGATATGGGTTTTCTTCAGAAGACTGTTTCAAGAGGACCTAGATGATCAAAATTTGCACTCTGAAGATTTCACTGACATGCAATAAAAAAGCAGCTGCTGCAACTTGATAAAACTCTTCAAAAATTCTTCAGAACGATGAGATGAAAAAGACCCAAATGGCTGAAAATTATAACCCTTGACCTTCTCCTTCAAAAATTCGATGTTTTGGATGAAAAAAACGTGAAAAGTAAGGTTTTATGTTGTTGGTCTGAAAATTAATGGAGAACTTAAAAAAATCAGCAACCTTGAACTTTTGAATGTTGAAATAAAAACTTCAAAGTTGTTGCTCCTCTTCAACTTGGACGCCACCTGCAAAGAATAATGAATTTTGAATGATAAAAGCCTCTTAAATAAGCTCTAGGCTTGAGATAACTTTTCTTTCTTTTTTCTTTTATCTTCAAAACCCTAAAATATTCCTATTCATCAAACTTAGACATTCATCTTTCATCATGCAACTTTGAAAATTTGAAAATTTTGACTAAGGCATGGAAGTTAGGCGCCCTTCTTGGCTAGGGGTGCCAACTTCTTCCAGACTTAGCCATTTTTGGAGTTTCCTCAATTTTTCTCAATTTTGACCTCCTACTTTGACCTTGATCTCCAACTTCCAGATTGATCCAATGGACGAACTGGATGATTCATCGCAAAGCTTGACTGATTCTGAGAAGATCACCCTGGAGGCACTTCTGGTTAAAAACTTCATTTGATCCTTCAAAATCATGAGTGCACATTTCCCTCTAGGGCACTGAATCTTCCCAGTGTTAGCCATTTTTGCATGATTTTCAAGTTCTTCATTTACCTTTGATCTTCTGATGAAATCTTGATTCTGAGAGCTACACTGATCAGATTGATTGTCTGTCAATTTCATTGGATAGCTCGATTGAATCTGACGAGGTGATCTTGGTGACTGCTTCTGCAAATTCTATCATTTTAAGCTTCAAATCCTTGGGCACCCTTTCTCTCCAGAGGCGCCCATCTTAACCAGACTTAGCTATTTTCTAGTTTCTTCATCAACTCTTCTCTAGATGATCCTATCAAATTTGATGATTCAGGCATTTGATTGACTAATGGTTGGACTCGTTGCGAAGTTGAGAAGATTCTGAGTGGGGTCCTCTAGGAGTGATATCACTTGAAATCTGCATCTGAGGGCTCAAAATCTTGGGCACCCCTGGGCACCTGGGGCACTGAAAGTTCCCAAACTTAGAAAATTTTCAGTGATTTCCATGATTTGCATTCTATCTTCTGGTTGAAACCTCTCTATTTGACCTCAAATTCTGGGTGATTGGATGATCTAACAACTGCACTATCAGATTCGTCGCGAAGCTAGGAGAATTCTAAACAACTTTGTTTGGAGGCTCAAACCCTAATTTCAATGTTTGGTGCCCTAAAAATATCGGCGTCTATCTCCTTCTAGGGTGCCCATGGCTGGCAAACTTAGTCAAATTTCTATAGATTTCACCTTCCTTCTTCGTTCACCGTGCACGTTCATCATTTCATCTTTTGTTCAGCGCTTGAGTGTTGAATCTGACGCCTGCCAACTGACTGACCTCCATTGATGACTTCGGAGCTCCTAAAATGCTTTTGAAAAAGCAGAATAGACCCACTAGGGAAAAACTGATCTTTTTGAGATTATGACTGCACCAGCCTGATATGGAAGTATTTTGAGCCAATCAAAATCAATTTGGACCCCGGCGGACAAACTTTCTATTTTAGAAAATTTGGCCAGTATCCATTTTGAAAGAAACCCAAAAAAATGTAGAAAAAAGTTACTATTTTTAGAAAATTTCTAAAAATAGCAGTTTTCCTAAAAAGTAGGGATGAAAAACTGAGATCTAGGTTTTGTAGATTAGGTCGCTCTGAGTAGACCCAGATCATCAGATTTTGGGAATTTCACTTTTTAACCCCTTATGCAAGACATGCACACCCAAATTTTGACCTTTTTGATAGTTTTAA
Source organism: Sequoia sempervirens (assembly GCA_007258455.2). Classification (NCBI taxonomy): domain Eukaryota; kingdom Viridiplantae; phylum Streptophyta; class Pinopsida; order Cupressales; family Cupressaceae; genus Sequoia; species Sequoia sempervirens. Next base: position 52,889 of record VDFB02020419.1, on the reverse strand, counting down.
CAAGACTTTTACCCATTTTTTCAAAATGCCTAAGTGTAGCAAAAATTTTAATTTTGGGGTACAACAATATATACATATATATGTAAAGTCATCAAGCAATAATAATATAATATTATTAATATCCACATAACATAGGTTGTGGGTATATTTACATGTATATATGTCTATATATATTCCTCTATGTGCACGTATATGTAGGTATACCATATCAATGCATTTGTATGAGCATATCTATTTGCCAACATACGTTTGTATCGATATGTATATGCATATGGATACGTGCATATACTATGTACATGTATATATGCCCACTTCCTATCCACTTACATTCAATAGCATTACCATCATGATGATTGTAATAACATAAACAAATACATAGATAAACATCACTTATACATGCATACAGAAGTAGACAAGACTCCTAATGCAAACATACAAGCTTATAGACGACTTACCTATAACTCACACAAATTGACTCAGCTTACTCAATCTAAGTGATGTGTGTGTATGCTCAGATGGTTTACTTTACCGATTACCCGACCAAGCTTCTCTACCGAGTGATACTTCCCCTCCACTTGGAGGAATGGTTCACATACCTGCATCCAATGACACACGCTTTCAGAAGTCATATGTTCACAACATAAGCAGTATATATATAAATTATAAACATCTCAAGAGTCAGAATAATCATTAACTTTGCATGCAACATTCATCAAGGATAACATTGTTGTACCCAAACCAATTTTTTTTTTTTGCTTCATTAAGGCATTTTGCTTAAAAGAGTCTAAACCTTGTTAAATGATGTCAAATACAGTTTTTGGGCAATATCAAGCATGGACTTTGGTCAGTGTTGTGTCAGTCAAAAGCAGCTGATGGTCAGTACCTGGAGCTCACAATCAGAACCTAGGACTCAAAATGAGACATGTGATAATGAGGAAACACTTCATGATGAAATTATACTCCTACATGGTCGTTTCATTGGCCAGAAGGGTGTTTATAGAGACAAAAATTGATGAAGATTTGCTCCCCTGTAGCTCAGGGATGCCCTTCTTTTTGAGGGCCTAGATTTTGTTACTTCTATTTGTAAATGTAGTCAATCTCTTCACAATTAGCCCAACTTTCCAACAAGCTATCCGGCGAAGTCATCCGAGTTGCAAAACTCCAACAACTGATGTCAAAAGTTGAAGGTACAAGAGGTTGCATATTGCAAAGGATAGTCAGTTCACAACTTTTGAGCCCCTGTAGCCCAGGGGCTCCCTTCTCTTTGAAGGTCCAAATTTGGTTATTTTTGCTTGCAGTTACATTCATTCTCTTCCAAATTGGCCCAACTTTCTGAATAGTTATCGAACACAGTCATCCAAGTTCCAAAACTCTAGCAGTCGAAGTTAGAAGCTGAGGTTACGAAGTGGATGCATATCACAAAAGGTAGTTAGTTTGTAAATCTAAGCCCCTGTAGCCTAGGGGCGACCTTGAATATGACCCATTAGATGATGATATTTGCAGATAAGGTCTTCCTGAGATCTGTGCTAATCTAGTCTAGCTTTGCAGTGCACTAGCCAGCCAATCAATCCGACATTCTGAGTAATCATGGCAGAGATTCTACCAGACATGTAAATCAAAGGGTGGAGAAATGTGGTATTTTCACCTGTACATCTGTAGGCCAGGGGCGCCCAGCCTTTAGGCCTATGAGATGGAGTTTTTAGCTTTTGAAGTCTTCACGAGACTTGTGAGGAATTACTCTGGCTATGCAACAAACCCAGCCGTCAACCTTTGGGATTTGGAAAATGCTCGTATGTGCGAGGTCTTTATAGGATGCTGGAAAGCGAAGACGTCTGGAAAATGGCCAAGTATGGAGAGTATATTTTATTTTAAAAAAGGTTATCATCTCTTTGAGGTCTTAGAAGCAGTTTTCTCGCTTCGTCACTTCTAGAGACATCTCTTGTAAGTCGTTCTAGCTATGCAATCAGACAGATGGTGTGAAAATCGGAGCACTCCAACTCTCGATATCAGGGGTCGAAGTAGGGCATTTGGTTGAAAGTCACACTTTTGACAAAATGGTGTTTGAGCCTTCACAGGCCAGGGGCAATTTTCCTTTTGGGGTCCTTAATGCAGTCCTTTGGTGCTTTCCATATAGTCGTTGGATGCGGAATACTTCTAGTCACGCAGTGAGCCTACCATCCAGTCAGCAGGGTTCATTGTTCTCTGTCAGCAGCCATTTGAAGTGTTAGGTGGAAAAATGGAGAAATGGCTTAAGTCTGGTGTCATAAAATCAATTTAATCAAAGCCCCTTAATTTTTTAAGGTGTTAAACATTGGATTTTACAGTTGCAGCTCCTAGGAGACATTTCATCCTTGCTCTGTAGGCTTCGTGATGAATATCTCAGTGCAGTCACAGCCTTGCTCAGTCATCCGGAAATCAGTGCTGAATATGGTCAACTGTAACTTTGTAGTTAGCTACAAAGTAGGAAGTTAATGAAAAACGCCATATCTTGAGCAAATGGATGCCTACGAGGTCAAATGAGGACTTTTTGAAATCAATAAAGGTTGTCGAATCCATCCCAGTGCTTTACATGGTTCATCAACTGAATAAAATAATATTAAATATTTATTTTGCATGCTAAGGCATTAAATGGTGATTTTTCTCAATAATTCATTATTGGTGCCTTTTTGATGTTGGGTTTCAAACCCGCATGATAAAGCAAGCTGAATATTTTATTATTATAATCTTCGGGACTCCGAATCAGTATCAATTCATCTGGAGGGGGTCCAATCAGAATCTTTTTGTTGTTAGTGAGGGTTCTAAATCTTACAGTCATGCTTTGTGATGTGATTTTGCTTTATTTATGCAAGCATGGCGTCCATTCTCATTCATCCAACTTAGTAAAGGAGAATTTTCCTTCAGAGTTGGGCAAATTTCTCATAAGCAATCATTGGCGAAGACATCAAAACACTTTCTTTGCAGGTACAAGTCAGAACTATCAGCAAATTTCAAGACCAGAGTGGCGATTTTGATAGAAGAGAACATCAAAAATGTCTTTCTTCTTCTCAAATTCCTCTATTTCTCGTCTTGAGTTCTCTCACATGTTTAAAGAAAAGGAAAATTTTGGCACAACAAATCATCTAGGTTGATTAAGAATAGCTTCCTCGAGAAAACCCATTTGCCAAAATTTTTTAGGAAAATTTACTCCAGAGCACCAGTTCTTGAGGCTCCAATTTTCTCAACTGAAAATTCCTTGCATGGTCGAGTAGAAGTCAAATTTTCGCATTTCTGACATTCTGGGTTGTCTTAGAATTTTTTTGGGACAAAACCCTTATCTCAAAACTTTTCGTGAAAATTTCCCTTTGATAGGCTATTTTAAGCTTTCCAAAAAAGTTGTCAGAATATAGCCGTGTTAACAATCAATAGGCGAGTTTTCAAAGTGTAGTACATGCAGACTGAATTCAAGACCAAATCGGTCTTAATCCATGATTTCATCAGAAAAGCTAAGATCGATTTGTATCAAGTGCATTCAAAGGGTTGACAGGTGTAGTCACTCAAATCCATATGGTTGCATGCCTCGTATGGCCGATTGTCTTCCAAAGTCGGTTTAGAGGGATGATACCTTTGGAATTTTGCATGTGTAGCAAGTTCGTTTGCATTTCTCACAACCAGAGTGTGCGCAATCAAACTTCACAGTTTCGTCATGCAACACTCTTTCATTAAGGAGAAGCATCAGAGACATCAAGTTGCAGAAGAGATAGTGGCCATCACTTCAGTTACGGAGCCGCCAAAGTTATAAGTCAGTGAAATGCTAGTTTGAGTGTGCAAAGATTGCCAAGATTGCTCAAGTTGCTGACAAGCAGTGAATTGTGACGACCTTTAGATGCTAATGCAATCAACAACCTCGTTGAGGGATTGGTTGTTTGAGATCATGCCCAGTAGACTTCAGTTCCCACCTCTCAGAATAGACATTAAACACAGGAGTTAAACTTGGTGTTACCTTTTCAAGTTAACTCGTTGTCACATATCATGCATGTCTATTCTAGGATTATCTATGTTTACTTGGAGTTGTATTTAGGGTTTACGTTAACTGATGGTAGTGTTCTAGTTAACTTTGATTTCAATAAGGACGTGCATGCTTGCACATTGTCCATTTTTAGATTAATTGTATCGGTTAACTGATGGTAGCTTTCCAATTAATTGTATAGTTTTCTTTATTAGGGTTTAGCAATAAATCTTGCATGCATTGCAAGACTGTAGTTGACTCAAGGTGATTTTAGGGTTCCCTACACCTTTTGATGTCTATAAATAAGAGCTTTTTCTCATTTGTACATAACTTTTGCATGATAGCATACATGTTGTGCCCACCTTGCCTATAGTATTGCTATTATTGTATCTGTTCAAGAACTTTTGCACGAGAGAGAAATATATGTTGTGCCTACCTTGCCTGTAATATTGCTCATTCTGTATCTATTCATGAGTATTTACTATTATGATGAATTGTTATGCCACTTGGGTTTCATGCAATTATGATGGTGAATTCTTGCCTTAGTTAGATATAGTGGCTAGTTTGATCGTAGATTGTATGCGTGTCTCGCCTATACAATTTATTGTCCTAGTTGGCTATCCTTCATGTTTTGTGTTAAATAAACTTGTTTAGATTGAGCTGATAGATGTGCCACCTTGCCTTCAAGTTGAGAATCTGTACTTTTTTATCGTGTGATGTGTGTGAATAATAAGCCTATTCAAACAAGCATATAGTTGTGCCACCTTGCCTTCATGTTGTGAGTCTTGTTGTGACCTTTTCACACATCGCCCCATTCAAGATGGGGACCCCCTAAATTTTTGCTCCGTTCAGGTCTTTTGGCTTGGGTTTTCTTCTCTCTCTTTCACTCTGTCTCTTTTCTGATGTCTGCCTTTCGAGGGGTTGCGTCGGTCAGTGAGTTTAAGTGTGAAACTGACCAAGTCTAAAATTAGGGTTTCACCGTTTCTGGTCAGTCCAAGGTCAAGTAAAGTGAGTAAACTAAAAATTGAACTTAACGTTGTTGTCAGCGAGCATCCACCAGGCTTCCAGCCAATTTTCATCAGATTCCAAGGTACTTACTATTTTTAGTAAGTGTGAAATTCAGGGCAACTTGTCAGCTATTTTGAGATTCTGATCATCACACTGCATTTAGAGTATATCAGATTGCTTGCATGCCAAATTTGAGCGAAAACAGATAACTTACTATTTTTAGCAGTCCGGCTTCCGGCACAAATTTCAGGGTCCAGATGCAGAGTTTTTCTTTGCATGTCTGGATATTCCTTTTGGGTTTTTCAGGACCTTCGCGATGATGTAACATGCAAAATGAGACGACCACTTTCAGGATTCAGCCTTCTAGGGCTATTTTTAGGGTTTGCATGTCGAGGTTTCTTTTGCATGTCGGGTGATTCCTGATGGGTTTCTCGAGAGCTTCGCAATGGTGTGACATGTAAACGAAGATTCTCACTCAGTAAGGAACTTGCTATTTTTAGCAGGTGTGTCCCGGCAGCCGCTTCCTAGCAGTTCAGATTCATGAGCCAATCGCACTGCCGCAAAAACAAAGACAAACATAAATCTTTTGATATGCATGCAGAGAAAATTAGGGTTTCCAGCTTCAGAGCCTAAAAATAGGCGTAAAAGGTCAAAATCTTCGAAATCCGATGTAAACCACTGCGATCAGCGTCCTTCAGGCTGTTTGCTGGTGAAATTTCAAGTCAAACAGAGCACTTACTATTTATAGTAAGTCAAATTGGAAACATGCTAAAAATAGTAAATCAAGTGCATGCGTCAGTGTCAGCCAACAGGTCACGTGGTGAGGAATGCCTCATTAAAATTTCAACTCGATCGGAGCAATGGAACTATCAGAAACATGAGGTTACTATTTATAGTAAACCACCTTCAGAAACATGCTAAAAATAGCAGGGTGACTGGAAGTGGCAGTGCCAACAGGTTGATAAGGTTTTGAGGAAGCTATGTTTAAAATTTTAGGCTGTTTCGAGCTTCAGAGACACAAATTCAGAGGACTTACTATAAATAGCAGGGCACATAAGCTGGCGAAAATGATGAAAATTTGCCTAAGTCTGGAATTTCGTCCAGCAGGCCTGGCAAAATGCACCCAGATTGATGAAGAGGCATAAAAATTTCTAAGTGTGAGCTCATCCTTCACACAGGGCAAAATGCGCCCAAGGCACCAAAAGTCAAAGGAAGTCAACATTGTTCGTCCTGTAGCAGGGGCAAAAGGCGCCCAAGGAAAGCTCAGAAAAGGTTGAAAATTTCTAAGGCATGAAAGAAATCCGCCTCACCCCTCCAAATGCGCCCAACTTGAAGTTTATCCTTCTCAGGCATTAAAATGCGCCCAAGGCAAGAAAAGTCAACAAGGTCAAGGCTTTTCATCCTTCTCCATAGGCAAAATGCGCCCAAACAGGGCCATGTGAGGACAAAAAGTAGAAGGTGAAGAGTCACCCAAGGACGTTGGAGAGAGTTCATCCACCAGCAAGGGTAAAATGTGCCCAGCTTGCAAACTCGTCCTCCTCACCCTCCTAAATGCGCCCAAATGAGCTCATATGAAGACAAAAATGGGAAGTTGAAAGGTCATCCTTCACACACATAGAAATGCGCTCATGTTTGGATAGTAAATGGTGAATAAGGGTGGTAATCGAGGTGAAAATTTTTCCAAGGCGTGGTAGACTCAAGATAAAAGCTAGGCGTTATCCTCCATCATGTGTGAAATGCGCCCAAGGTGGTGGGCCTTAGAGAAATTTTGCTAGGCGTGTGTGTTGGGAGCCTAAAAGTGTTAGAAAATTGCCTAGGCGTGATTCCTCTTCAAATGCTATATGCACCTAGGGAGATGGGAGTCATAAGGTGTTAAAATATTTTCTAAGGCATGTTGAGGGCGTGATTTTCTTCAAGTATGATATACGCCTAAGGTGGTGAAGTGTTAGAAAAATTCCTAAGACATGTGAAATTTAAAATTTTCTAAGGCGTTAGAATTTTTAATGAAATTGCCTTTCACGTGTGAAGTCAAATCCAAAATGGCAAGTGAAGATGAAATGTACAAGGCGCCTCCGAGAATAAAATTCTTCTAAATGAAGTTGATAAAAAAAAAAATTCTTCTCCACTGGCAAACAGATAAAATTTTCTAAGGGAAACTTTTCAAGAATGCAAGATGATTTAAAAATATTTTCTAAGGCAAATTATTTTCTTCTTAGAAAATACATCTAGAGCCTCAGAGTGATGAAGTTTTCCGAAGCACGAGCCAATTTTCTCAGCAGTAGAGTCAGAGGTGAATGATATTGCATAGATGAATTCAAGTTCTTCAGTTTGGGGCAACATAGGATGATCACAGGCGAAGAATGGATTTTAATTTGATAAAGTAATATTTTTCTAAGGTTCAAAATTGAAAAATTAAATGAACCCGTTCATTGGGTACCCATGGATTTGAGGCATTCTGAAGAAAATTCACATCTGGGTACTGAACATTTGCAATGATGGATGGATTTCCAAGTCTTTCAAACTTCGCCGACACTTTTTTAGTGAAGAATTTAATCAGTGCTCAAATTGTGAATTTTCCTAAGGGAAAATTTAAAATTTTCTAAGGCAAATTTGAATAAAATATGCTTTCAAGATGAATTTTCTTCGAATGATGAGTCTGAGGTCAGTTGCTTAGATAATTTTGATTAGATTCTTCAAGGATGGAGGTCAAGTTTCTAGAAGAACAAGATTCCCGACAACTGGAGACAAGTGTCAGAGATACCAAAGAGGGAAAATTTGAATTCTTGAAGTGGAGTAGTGGAAGTTTAATACACTGGCTAAAATTAACTTCTTCTAGAATTCGAATTTTAGCTATAAAATGGAGAAGTTTTTCACTTGTTTTCACAGCTAAGGAAGGCGAATTTGCTCTAAGGCATTAAAGTGAAGAGTTCAATTTTTTTGCTGAGATTGCTGAGACTAGTTGAGGGAGACGCCTTGAGAAGGTGTCATTGCTGAAGTCAAGAAAGGATGCACTTGCAAGTTGTTGAGTATCCAAATCTGCATTTGAAGAGGTACACCTTAAGTTGCTTGTGCTGAGAGTTGAAGGAAGGACGTCAAGTAAGTTGCTGAGAAGTACGCCCTTGCTGGTCAAAAGAAGTTTTTGCTGAAGTCCAGAGTTGCTTGTGCTAGAGGTACGACTTTGCCAGTTTAGTTCATTTCTGAAGTTGAAGTTGCCAGTTGAAGGAGGACGCCTTGAAGTAAAGTAAGTTGCTAAAAGTTTTCAAAGTGTGAGATTGCTGATTGCTGATACGAAGTCATATAAGCTCAAATTGCTGATTGAGGATAGTGAAGTGAAATCATCAAAGTCTACTTAGAAATCTATTCTAAGTGTTGGAGTTCGAAGTTCAAAAGAGAAGAAGTTGAGGTTTGCAAACACGAAAGTTATTGCAGCTTCTAAAGTCGACTGCAGCCCCTATGTAATATCATGTATCATTTTTATAAATTAAATTGCTGATGAATGTTGTTGTTGCAGATGGCTAAAGCGAGGACAACCGGAAAGGACAATGGTGCCTCAAGACAAGCTGTGATCAAGAAGCTCAGCAAAACGTTCATGCCAGAATCAAAGTTCATTTCAAAGCTAGGCAAGTTGACAGACACTAACTTGGGCTGTGTCAATCTGGAGACCTTCAAGAACAGGTTGTTTGGAATTGGAAGTCATCGGGCTTCGGTCACTTCGCACAACATCATCCGCAGTGGATTATATGCAGCTGCTGGTTTTCCGCCAGCCATTCAATGCTCTGAGTTGATAATGGAGTGCACTAATTGCTACGAGAAGGAACACCAGTCAATCATGACACCAGATGGCCAAGTGCTTGCCAACCTTACTCCGGCAGCCATTGGTGAAGCTTTCGGGATCCTGGTGCACAGGAACATGATTTACAAGTCCAGAGAATGGGCTGAGCAGATGTATGCTTCCACATTCGAGAGGTGCATGGACACAATTAACACCCACTGGATGAGCACTCCCAAGCCTTCTCGTGCGAAGTTCAAACAGATCATAGCGAGGACCTGAAACAAGAATACTGTGATCTTGTCATGATGCTGAGCAGGGTTGGTGGTTGCCCACAGTCCTACATTTTTTAGCCTTGGATGTTTTATTACATCAACCTGGTGCTAGAAGGCAAGGATTATGTCAATTGGGCTGAGATGATCAGCGATAATATACATGAGCAGCTCCTGAGCTTGAGGAGGACTAAAACGTTTTACATGAGCTCCTACCTTATTTATTGTTGGCACGGACGAGGTATAATTTCTTATAATGGATGCGGCCCTCATCAGTCAAAACATGAGGTTACACAGTTGCACCTGTCAAGCACAACCCACTACAAACGTGTCAACGATTCATTCACCATGTATATCACGAGGCTGCTTCAGGAGCGGTTACACCCAAGAATCTCTAGAGATGCCCAGGAGTTGATTGAGAGGTATGGGTGCTGGTTTATTCAATTTCTGAGATTTTCATACATTAGGCTGCAAGGTTTTTCCTCGTACCCTTATAGGCTGCCTAAGTACCCAACAGATAAGATATTGATGCTAGAGATATCTAGACAGTTGCTTGCCTTTGACAAAATTCAAAAGAAGAAAAAGAAGGGAGGGATAGAGTTTCCAATTGTAATGGGCAACTCGAATGAGGTGTGTCCTTTGATACAGGCAGCTAGAGAAGCTGAAAGTGAGCTTCAGTTTTATCACTTCTTATATCATACTAGCCGACAGCACTATGACCCACACCATAACCTCAATTGGGTTTTTTCGAAGGAGTTCAAACATAAGGCCACCATAGAAGATTATTGGGCTGATGCAGTTGACGAGATTGAAGTAAGGAAGAGAATTTTTTCTAGGTTGCCGATTACTCTAATCAGGGAGTGTGAGGTTGTTACAGTTCTGGACCAGGTCAGTGAGGATATGGATGTTGTTCATCCAGACTATGCAGCTGTTTGAGATACTCCACTTCCACCTATAGATTGGTCAGAGCCTGAGGTTGCTGATTTAGATACTCTTTCCATCCCAGTCATGACATTCACCAGGGCATGGGTTGACAGGAGAGTAAACAGATTGAAAAGTAGGTCAATTGCCTTGACTTACAACATGATGGGAGATCACAGGATGCCCACCACAGGAAGAAAGAAACAGATCACAAGAGGTCTAGAGTCCAGGAAGAAGGAAATAGTTCAGCCAAAGCCTCCACAAGTTACAGCGGCAACACCCTTGGAGACACGCTCTCCAAGCATACAGGAGGTGTCTTTGTTTGCTGATCAGAGAATTGCAGTGAATTAGGTACCGGTAGTACAGGATGATATTCAGCCTCCACGGAGAGAGTCGATTGGCCAGAGTGCCAACGTACCTTTTAGGATTAATCAGCAGGATGATGAGGGGACTATTACTGACCCTCAGTTTGAGCAGGAGTTAGAGGTGGCCATGAACGATGGCAATGATGATGATATAGTGTCAGGTGATACTCAGCCACTTGAGGACGATGAGCCTCACCAGAATGAAGAAGAATTTGAATAGGTTAGAGAAGTGGAGGCACAGGAGTAGCAGCCCTTCGATATAAAGTATGAGGTGCCCGATTGGCTTAAGGATAGAATGAGGAGAAGCCCTAGTGAGGAAATTGATCCAGCAGTTGAGATGGAGGAGTTTTTAAACCGGATTAGTGCACCTCCACCGAAGAAGAAGGCAAGAAAATTTTTGAAGATCTCCACTAAGGAGGATGGCTCTCACACTCTTCACGTTGCTGTCCCACGAGTCGAGTGTGACCAGAATGAAGCAGTTCCTAAGAATTATGTGGTCACCACTCTGGATTTGGGACGCCCTACTGGTGCTCAGATCATGGAAGAGTGTGATAACTCCTTCCTTGCCCTCAAAGATAGGTTATTCAAGAAAGAAGGGAAATATAAGAAGTTGAAACGAGAACACAAGGCCTTGATTGGATATGTTCAGCAGTTGTCTCGTTCTCAAGGGCAGGATGTACCAGTGATAGAGCCTCCGGAAGATACTCCTAGAGAGTCGATCAGCGGCTTAGTAGACTTGGGGAGGATGGCACAGGTGGCAGATAAATGGGTCACAGGAGTTCGTGCTGAGACAGAGAAGTTTATGGAGGACCTTGCTTCTGCCTTTCAGCAGGCCTCTACTATTTTGACGCGGATGGATGCAGTGGATCATGATTGGGGTGATGCTTCCATCTATCAGAGTAGGGTGATCCAGCATCTTGAGGTGTTGAGGCATGTGCCATTGCAGTTGCTGATTGATGGAGGTGTCATTCAGGAGAATGACCGATATGATTTCTCTCGGTGGTATTCTTCGACGATCACAGGGTGTGGCTTCTTCGATGCGACATAGGAAGATTCAGCCAGGGTACACAGGGCTATGGCCAACATCATAGATGGAGTTCAAAACACCTTTGAGGCCATATTTTCTAGGCGGCTGAATCCAGATGAGATAAGTTTTGATAATTTGAGGGGTTTGCTGGTGCCTTTCTTCGCAGATATTAAGACCTTTGTACAGGATGATTTCGAGAATACTGCTACATTCTCCACTTTGATCCAGAACACGCAGGACTCCTTAGCTGCTTGGAGAAAGTCTTGTACAAGGCACAAGCATTCAGTCATGGTGTTAGAGTTTCAGTTAGATTGTGTTCCACCGATTTCAGTTCAGGAGGTTGAGTCCGTACTTAGCAGATTTGTTGAGTTGGCAGTCAGAGAGAAGGCAAATGGGAACACACTACTGGACGAGGATCTTCTAGAAGACTGAATATGGAGCATTTATTACCTTTTACTATTTTTGGGAGTGAGTGGGAATCTTTGATTCATTTAATGTACCACTCCCTATTCCGCAATTTTTAGGGTTAGGCCGAGGTGCACTTCCGCCACTCTATTGATTGTAACCCTAGCCGCCTTTTGGGACTTGGCTAGCTATAAAAGGAGTCCCCTCATTTGTAATTCATTAGACATTGGAATAGTAGACAGTAGATGTTGAGAGAGCATTAGCATTAGAGCTAGATAGTGTAGCATTGTAGAGCATTTTTGCATAATTTGGAGAAGAAAGAAAGTTTTCCCTTTGAAAAATTTTGGGAGATTGTTTTGTAACACTTTTCATGATAATAGATCTTTTCATTGATGATGGAATTCGTCTTGTCATGAATTGCTAGCAAGGTCTCTTCTTCCTTTCGTATCCAAGTAGCTTAATTTCATGCAAGTAGCTTACTTTGGTGTGTGGTGTTTTATTGAGATAGCTTCGCTTGATTCCATACCACTAGCAACTTGTTGATGACAAGTTCACCTTGCATGGTCAACTAGAGATTATTTTACGTTTAACTTCAATTGTGATTTATATGCTTATATGTGTCCTTGTGATGGTGTATGCATGTTAAGTCATAATTTGAACATCTTTTGCTATTTCCCTTGAAGATTGCACCGATTTTACTGAGGCTGTCTGACGTGAGGCTAGGTGAAATCTGGTTGAAGTCTATTGAAACGAAGCCCCACATATCCTGTATTTAGAGTAGAATAAGTTTCTTAGGCCTTACACCCTTTTACTTTTTGTACATTTCTGATTAGTTTTAGGAAAATGAGCTATATTGCCAAATCATACACGTAAGAATCCCCTTCAAATTACATATCAGCTGCTAACTATGAGAAGCCTAAACAATTGCGTAAGTCCCCTCGTATGAACACAACATTACACATCAACCAAACTGGGTCTATTCGCACTTAAGGAACCTTGGAGTTGAACGCACGAACTTTCTGGCAATCTTAGCGTGCGGAATACTTTGATCAAGAGAGAACGGAGTAGCCCCTAACTATTTTGTTCTTCGGCCGATTGGTGAGGTCACAAAAATTGCATCAACATAGAAAAACTGGCACTAGAAGGAGGGCCTTCAAGGATTCTTCGCAGTTAGCAATCATATCCGTAAGAAGGGATTTCATTCAAAAGGAAGTTCATTGGAGAAAGAAATTATCATGATTCAAGATGGTGCTACCGCATAGAGAGGTATTTCCAGTGCTGCAGCCTAACTTGGGATTCAACGACGATCAAGAAGACATCCTTTCAGGATTGAACAATCTTGCTTGGAGGACAAAGGAGAGCTACGCCCAGTACATGAGAACTTGCTTCGTGTTGGAGGAAGAAGAAGAAAAGGCTATTGAAATCCAAGTTGCAATTGAAAGGAATTTGCTCGATCAAAGACTACCACTTGCTCCTCTTCCTCACCGACAGTGATCAGCTACATCCTGGATCGAATCAGTTCATTCTCACCTGATAAGTTGAAAAGAATCTTGAGGTCCACGCCAAGCTCATCTAAAGACTTTGTGGAGCTAGAATTGCCTACTAGAGCAAGGAAGAAGAAAGAAGTCCGTCCAAGTAAAGAAGTTGAATCAAGCGAAGGAGTATTCTCAAATGAAGAAGTTTAGTCTAGTGAAGAAAACAGAGAAGAGATTACAAGTTTGTTCCGAACCCCACCAAGTGCTTCAAGGTTTGCTCAGCTTAGAATAGTTCAAGTTACCACACCGGTGTTCATCCAGCAACAACCACCAGTTCAAGTTACCACAACCCCAGTAATTGTATATCAGAGGAGATATCCAAATCAAGCAATGGCTCAACCAAGAGGCCAACCTGCTCCTAATAGTGCTACTTGGCTAGTTACTAACCCATCCCCTCTAGAGTTTGCCGACTATCATGACATGCCAAAGAATTCGGAGCACTTCTGCACCAAGTACCAAGTCAATGATCTGAATCGTTCTGCTGAGGATCACATTAAGATGTTCGAGGATCATTTGCGAAATAGACAAATTGCATATGCAGATGTGGCTTGTAGATTGTTCCCGTATTCCTTGGGAGAAGAGGTTCACTTTTGGTTCATACATTTGCCAGTTGGATCCATCAGAACATTGGAGCAAATGAAAGAGGCTTTCATTGGGAAGTTCGGTATTTCGATCACCCCAGTGGAACTCTTCCGCCAATTCATAGAGGTGAGAAGACAAGACAAAGAGCCTATTCATGCCTTCAACAATAGATTCCAAAAGGCTCTCACAAGGCTACGTACTCCGTACATTGTTCCCGATGCAAGGGAAAATTACTATGCAGCCTTGGACCCATTAACCGCTATGTTCGTGAGACAAGCTCATCCCATTCTAGTAGATATGAACCAAGCATATGCTAAGGCGGTTGAAGTAAGTTAGAATATGGGCCAAAACATAACTGGACCTTCTTTGTACACTGGCTTGGTCACCACGAATAATCAAATGCAAACTCTTAGTCCAGCGTGGAATCAGCAAATTCCAGCGTTGAATCCAGTTCCGCAACCAGCATATCATGTTACCCCACCATCTGACCAATTGGTTCTCCATCCTGGGATACCCTTATCCCAGACTCCAGCTACACAGCCTGTCTATCTCCAGAGCACGGTACCTGCAACAAGGACACAAGAGGAGAAAGACGAAATGAAAGAATTAGTAGAACAAATGAAAAGGCTGTCATCTGAGGTAACTCACCTCAAAAATCAAAATAACCAAATGCAATCAATGTTGAAGAATTATCAGGCACACCCAGGTGCCAATCAAGGATATCACAATAATCCTCAACACCAACAAGATTCCCATCAAAGACATGGACACGACAACAGCCATGGGTATCGAAATAATAATCAAGGATATCAAAAGAGGTCCTGGAATACTGGACCTAACAATGGAGGAGTTCCATCACCGCTAGATAACCTGCCACCTCCAGAGAATCGTCCTACAGACAGAGTATTTCTAGCAGAGGCTGCTATGTCAGGATGGTGTCGGCTTCATAATACAAGCTAGCACTCAAAATTACAATGCCATGAGTTTCAAGTAGCAACTGATATCTTTAAAGGAGAAGTAAAAAGCACGGAGGGTACTGAGAATCCTCCGACCACTAGGTATGAGATTGTCCCAGTGCAAAGATATGACCAGGCACTAATCATAGAGAACGTCAATGTTGTGTCTGAATATCAAAACTACGCGCCACCAGAAGTTAATTACAAATTTCCACCAGCTTCGGCAAACGGTCCCGTGGAGGCGCCAGACGCTCAATTTTATAAGGAAGCTCAAGTTTATTCAGAGGCTCAGACATATTCAGAGGTTCAAGATAGTTACTCAGAAGAGCCGTATGAGCAGGATAACTACGTTTTCCCACCTCTTGATAATAGTGTTCTGGTAGGGGGAAGTAGGGAGGTGCAAGCGTTCTAGACCTCCGGAGGAGCAACACCCAAGGTGTACCAGAGGACCTATCATCAGAAAGAGCCTTTGACATCCTTGATTCCTCCGAATAATTTTGCAACCCTGCCGAATCCAAATGCCAGCAACAATCCAAATTTTCCTCGGGATTCTCCTTAGTATAGACAACAAAATGTGATGCAGAATAGAAATGGACAACAGACTATCCAGCAACAACCCATTCATGTGATGCAGCGTCCTCAAAAGGACAATCTTCCAAGAGATGACATGAAAAGATTGAGTTCCTATGTGCTAGAAGAAGTGAAGAAGATAAAAGTCAGTCTCCCCTTGTATGAGTTGATGAAAATTTTGGAAGTTAGAGACACAATTTTGGGGAGCTTATATGAAACACCAGTTGCAAAGAGCACACCTCAAGAAGCACCCAGTTCATCTAGAAATCCTCCGGTCAACACACAATCTCGTCCCGTGCAGAATGCAAACATGGTAGAAGAAGTGCCTTACGCGCCTTTTAACGCTTGGGAAACTCCACAACAGTCCCAAGGTTTTGTGGGGATGGTACAAGGGTCTTCAAGTGAGCCTGAAAAGCCAAGGACTGAGGATAAGAGAAGAGTTAGATTCAATTTTCCCACAGAACAAAGGCAAGAACAGACACAGAAGGTCACCAGGGATAATCAGATTCCACAATGGGATGAAAAGAATGAAACAAAGAGCATTGTATCCGAAGAAAGGAAGAAACCAGTAGTATTCTACCAGGGGAAAGATGAACCAGCCCCATTCTTGGTATCATTTATAATCTTTGGAAAGTTATTGCACAATTGTTTGATTGATTCCGGTGCTTCTAGCAATGTCATGCCATTGAAGGTGTGTCAAAGGTTGGGTATAGTCCCATTGCATACCACGAAGAAAGTGACTCAACTAGACAAAACTGAAGTACCTGTAGTTGGAGAGCTAAATAATATTCATATGCAGTTGTCAGCTGATCCCCGAATCCAGAGCTGTATTGACATATCCGTAGTCGACATACTAGATGGGTATGGCATGTTGTTGAGCCGAGACTGGGCAAGAAAGTTAAATGGATACATTGCAACGGACTTCTCCCACATGTGGCTTCCATGGAAGGGAGTCCCAAATCAAATCAAAATTGATAGTACACCGAGACTGAAGCTGATGATCACGGAATATGGAGAGGATAATGAAATTATGTTCGTAGAGACTGATTTAGGCTCGTATAGGCCTGTTAAGCAAGAAGTATTGATGCTGCAAAGTGCAAGTGAAGGAAAATGTTTGAAGATGCCACTTCCACCAAAGTGTTGATTGAAAGTGACTCAAGTGATAGTGAAGGTGGAGGAACTTTTGAGAATTTCAGGGACTTTGTCCTGAACAGCGTGAAACAAGAAACAGAGTTAGGAAAAGATGCTTCAATCAAGAATTTGCTGCTTCCCAACTGGTGCAGAATACACGAGGCATTTCATTCGGAAATCACTTGTGCCATGTGCAAGGTGGCACTAGAGCAAGTTGCTAGGCTCGTTCCACGGACTTCATTGCAAAAGGAACATCAAAAGATGGATGAAGAAAAGGAGATTTTAATAGAAGAACATCAAAAGGCTAATGAAGAAAACAATGTTTTGATAGAAGAACTTGTAGAAGATGATACCACTCAGTCAAAGATTAAAGAAAAGACTCCAGAGGTCTGCAATCAAGAAGAAGCGTGTGTTCAGTCTCCTGACACTCCTACACAGAATCAAGTGTGGACTTTAAGGTTCAATGGATCAAAGTCCAAGAAGGGAAATGAAGCAGGTTTTGAATTGGTTAGCCCAATAGGAGAAGCTTATTTGGGTTCCTATAGACTCCAGTTTTCATGCACTAACAATGTTGCTGAATATGAGTCCCTGATCCACGGATTACTCCTTGCAATTCAGAAGGGAGCCAAGATTGTACATGCTATTGGAGATTCTGACATTGTGGTCCGCCAAGTGAGAAAGCAGTTCACCTGCCATGATAAGAGACTGAGCCATTACTGGAATAGGGTCTGGGACTTGATAGAAAGCTTTGATGCATTCAACATAAAGCAAGTCTACCGATCTAAAAATATCGTTGCAAACTCTTTGGCACAAGCTGCTAGTTCTTTGGAACCATTGGCAATGGAGGGATTAAAGAAGTTTACAGTAGAGTTGGTTTCAACCCCGGCAATCCCTGATAACATAAAGAATTTTCAAGTGTTCGAAGATGACAAGCAGATTCTGGATTTTCTCACAAACTCAAGAGTGTTTGAAGCACAAATTATTGATGAGGAAGAGACTGAGGAAGCAGAATATGACATAGAGGGGATTTTGAATTTGAATACTAATGTACTCCCAAGAGGGATGGTTGAATTGGAAAGGTTATTTGATACTGACATATTAAGTAGAAATCAAAGCACGCAAGGCAATGATTGTGAACCTGTCAATCTAGGAACAAATGAACGAGTGAAGAATGTTTTTATTGGAAAGGTTTGTACACCAAAAGAGAAAGAAGGTATCTTAAAGGTCATGAAAGAGTTTCCAGAGGTGATAGCCTGGGGATATGAAGATTTCAAGATGTATGATACATCGCTAATCACCCATACAATTCCATTAAAGCCAGGCAGCAAGCCGTTTAGGCAAAGGCAAAGGCCAGTAAATCCATTGCTAGAACTGTTGATTTATCAGGAAGTCAAGAAGCTTCTTTCAGCCAGGATTATCTTCCCAGTAAGGCACTCCACGTGGGTCACCAATCTTGTGCCTGTTAGAAAGAAGAATGGAGAGATAAGGTTATGTGTAGACTTCCGCAATTTGAACAAAGCCTCTGAGAAAGACAACTACCCCTTGCCTTCATTAGATGAAGTATTGCAGATAGTGAATGGTTCACAAATGATCTCCTTCCTGGATGGATATTCATGGTATAACCAAGTGATGGTTGAACATGAGGATAGATTGAAGACAGCATTCACCACGAAGTGGGGAACCTTTTCCTACAGAAGAATGTCGTTCGGCTTAATCAACACAGGGGCCACTTTCCAGCGAGCAATAGACATCACTTTCTGAGACCTTGTCGGAAAGTGCATCATAATTTACATGGATGACTTGACTTTGTTCTCGAAGAAAAGAGGAGATCATGTTGAGGATTTAAGGAAGATATTCCAGAGATGCAGAAGATTTGGTGTCTCTCTGAATGCTAAAAAATGTATATTCGGTGTCACAGAGGGTAAATTGTTGGGTCATGTCATTTCAGAGAAGGGTATATCAATTGACCCTGAGCGTATTGAGGCTATTTCAAAGATTGGTGTGCTAGGAAGTCAGAAAGAGTTAAGGTCATTCTTCAGAAAAATCAATTTTGTCAGAAAGTTTATAACTGGGTTTGCTGAGATAGTGAGGCCACTAAATGAGATGCTGAAGAAGGATGCGAAAGTTGAGTGGACCCCACAAACTAGGAGGGCTTTTGATGAAATTAAGCAAGCTATAGTGGATGCTCCAGTGTTGGTCAGTCCAGACTACACAAAGCCTTTCTATTTGTATTCATTCACCTCAGAGCACACCTGCGCCGCAGTATTGACTCAAAGAACCGAAGAAAAGGATGAGCATCCAATTGCTTTTATGAGCTCACCCTTGAAAGAAGTAGAGTTAAGATACCCCAGTGTTGAGAAGCAGGCGTATGCTTTAGTGAAGGCCGTCAAGAAATTTAGACATTACATCCTGAGGAGCAAGATCCACGCGATCGTTCTAGACACCACGGTGAAGATTTTGTTGATGCAGAATGAGTTAGGTGAAAGAAGAGGAAAGTGGGTCACCACTTTACAAGAGTATGATATCGAAATATAGCCGATGAAGTTGGTCTGAGGATAGGCTTTGGCTCAAACTATTACAATGGTTGGCCCAGAACTAGTTCAACAGACATATGTATTAGAGGAAGTGTCTCCCGGAGAATGGTACGACGACACAGTCTATTACCTGCTGAATCACAGATGCCCCCGCCATTTGAATCCAGTACAACGAAGAGCATTGAGGATGAAAAGTCAGAGGTTTATGCTTCAAGGATCAGTTCTCTATAGGAGGAACTATGAAGGAATTTATTTAAGATGTGTAGGAAAACAAGAAGCAAAGCAGTTAATGGAACGGTTCCATGAGAAATTCAGAACAGGACACGGAGGAAGTCTAGCCACAGCTCATCAAATCCTGAGGGATGGATATTATTGGCCCACACTTTTTAAAGACACTTATGAACATGTGAAGGCTTGTCACGTCTGTCAGACAACAGCCAACAGAGGAAGGCATCCCGCTATTCCTTTGCAACCAGTGATTGAAGTGAGACCTTTCGCAAAGTGGGGATTAGATTTTATTGGTATGATCAAACCACTGTCATCAGGACAACACAGATATATTTTGACAGTGACAGACTACTGCACCAAATGGACAGAAGCTCAAGCTTTGAAGCAGTGCACGTCAAAGGTGGTTATCAGATTCCTTGAAGAGAATATTGTGACAAGGTTTGGATGCCCCCACATTTTGGTCAGCGAAAACGGTTCAGCTTTCTCATTGCTGAAGTTTTCCAACTGGGCTTTTGAGTACGAAATTACATTGAAGTTTTCCTCCAATTACTATCCACAGGGGAATGGACTAGCAGAGTCCACAAACAAGAATTTAGTGAATGCCATAAAGAAGTTGTTAGACAAGAATCCGAAAGATTGGCATACACAGTTGAGGTTTACTCTATGGGCAGACAGGATAAGGACAAAGAGTTCCTTGGGACGTCTCCATATCACCTGGTCTATGGACAGGATCCAGTCTTCCCAGTGCAGTTAAGGATCCCAACTCTCCAGTTCATCCAAGAATACCTCGAAGGAGAGGATCAGGTTCAGACAAGGTTGTCTCAATTAATGCACCTAGAGGAGAAAAGAGATGAAGCTCTCGAGAATCTGGAAAAACACCAAGCTGTAATGAAGAGATGGTTCGATAAACAGGCAAAGATCAAGTCGTTCAGGATTTCTGACTTGGTTTTATATTGGGACAAGGCCCACAAGAAAAAAGGTGATCACGACAAGTTTGACAAGTTATGGTTGGGTCCATATCAAATTTTTGAAATCCTTGGGGATAATGCATTTAAGTTGCGTACATTGACAGGGGAGGATGTCCCGTTGCCCGTCAACGGACAGTTCCTCAAGCACTATTTCTAGTCCTAGGTTCTCTCCGAGAGCCTGCTTTGTAATATAATTAGATTAGGTTTGCTTTCCTGTTTGTTTGCTTTCTGTTTGTTTTCCTGTTCTTCGTTTTGGTTGGTTTGTTGCCCTTTGGGTTTTTGGTTTGGCATTTTCGTCCCTTGAGTTGTCCACTCAAGTGGTTTTGGTTCAGAATGGGCAAGGATTTAGGGTTTTCCCGTTGCGATGGGGTGATGATGTTTTAACTTTCAAAACGTGGTTTCTTTCACTAGAATTTGCATAAATTTTTGAAAAGGATTAATGTTGTTTTCCTCTTGTCATCATCCAGTTAGAGATCGAACTCGTCTCGGGAGGTTAACCCGTTATTGTATCTCAACACACGAGTCTAAAGACCTTAAAAATCTTACCTATCTCCATTCTAAGTCATTCTGGTTTCTTGGGAAAGGTCTCGGCAGGTGAAAATTTTACGACTTGCTTCAGCGCCACTACAGTTCTCAAACCCATTGGAGGCTTCATTGCCTGCCAGCCAATCAAGGAATTGACGGAGAAATCAAATGAAGAAAAGAGAACGTGCTTAAAAGAAATATTTGAAAACAAAAAGAAATGAAAAATGAAAGAAATATCATGAAATATTGGTTTTGGGAACATACGAGTAACTCCACCAGGGCTATGGACGCCCAGCTGGTAGTGGAGCAATATTCTTGAGAATTGTAGCGATAACCTCGTCGGTGCTATGGACGCCTGACTGGCAGCGAGGTAATGTCCAGGATGCTTTTGAAGTTAAGATATTTATATAACCGGCTACGACCAATTCCGGAAGTCGATATGGTTTAGAGATGGAAGGAATGCACACACTCACAGGGTTTTAGATGAAAGTGTTCTGATCCAATATCGGGTTTTTCTCCCCTTTTGAGTAAGTGTCTGTTCCGTATGATGGTTTGAGGAAGACTAATCTGAGTTCAATTCTTAAAGTTTTTTTCAACACTTTGCCGTGGAGTTGCCAGATGTTGTGACCTTTTCACACATCGCCCCATTCAAGATGGGGACCCCCTAAATTTTTTCTCTGTTCCGGTCTTTTGGCTTGGGTTTTCTTCTCTCTTTCGCTCTGTCTCTTTTCTGATGTCTGCCTTTCGAGGGGTTGCGCCCATCAGTGAGTTTAAGCATGAAACTAACCAAGTCTAAAATTAGGGTTTCACCGTTTCTGGTCAGTCCAAGGTCAAGTAAAGTGAGTAAATTGAAAATTGAACTTAACGTTGTTGTCAGCAGGCATCCAACAGGCTTCCAGCCAATTTTCATCAAATTCCAAGGTACTTACTATTTTTAGTAAGTGTGAAATTCAGGGCAACTTGTCAGCTATTTTAAGATTCTGATCATCACACTGCATTCAGAGTATATCAGATTGCTTGCAGGCCAAATTTGAGCGAAAACAGATAACTTACTATTTTTAGCAGTCCAGCTTCTGGCACGAATTTCAGGGTCCAGATGCAGAGTTTTTCTTTACATGTCTAGATATTCCTTTTGGGTTTTTCAGGACCTTCGCGATGATGTAACATGCAAAATGAGACGACCACTTTCAGGATTCAACCTTCCAAGGCTATTTTTAGGGTTTGCATGTCGAGGTTTCTTTTGCATGTCGGGTGATTCCTAATGGGTTTCTCGAGAGCTTCATGATGGTGTGACATGCAAACGAAGATTCTCACTCAGTAAGGAACTTGCTATTTTTAGCAGGTGTGTCCCGGCAGCTGCTTCCCAGCAGTTCAGATTCACGAGCCGATTGCACTGCCACAGAAACGAAGACAAACAGAAATCTTTTGATACGCATGTAGAGAAAATTAGGGTTTCCAGCTTCGGAGCCTAAAAATAGGCGTAAAAGGTCAAAATCTTTGAAATCCGGTGTAAACCACCGCGATCAGCGTCCTTCAGGCTGTCTGCTGGTGAAATTTCAAGTCAAACAGAGCACTTACTATTTATAGTAAGTCAAATTGGAAACATGCTAAAAATAGTAAATCAAGTGCATGCGTCAGTGTCAGCCAACAGGTCACGTGGTGAGGAACGCCTCATTAAAATTTCAACTCGATCGGAGCAATGGAACTATCAGAAACATGAGGTTACTATTTATAGTAAACCACTTTTAGAAACATGCTAAAAATAGCAGGGTGACTGGAAGTGGCAGTGCCAACAGGTTGATAAGGTTTTGAGGAAGCTATGTTTAAAATTTCAGGCTGTTCCGAGCTTCAGAGACACAAATTCAGAGGACTTACTATAAATAGCAGGGCACATAAGCTGGCAAAAATGATGAAAATTTTCCTAAGTCTGGAATTTCGTCCAGCAGGCCTGGAAAAATGCACCCAGATTGATGAAGAGGCATAAAAATTTATAAGTGTGAGCTCATCCTTCACACAGGGCAAAATGCGCCCAAGGCACCAGAAGTCAAAGGAAGTCAACATTGTTCGTCCTACAGCAGGGGCAAAAGGCCCCCAAGGAAAGCTCAGAAAAGGTTGAAAATTTCTAAGGCATGAAAGAAATCCGCCTCACCCCTCCAAATGCGCCCAACTTGAAGTTTATCCTTCTCAGGCATTAAAATGCCCCCAAGGCAAGAAAAGTCAACAAGGTCAAGGCTTTTCATCCTTCTCCATAGGCAAAATGCGCCCAAACAGGGCCATGTGAGGACAAAAAGTAGAAGGTGAAGAGTCACCCAAGGACGTTGGAGATAGTTCATCCACCAGCAAGGGTAAAATGTGCCCAGCTTGCAAACTCGTCCTCCTCACCCTCCTAAATGCGCCCAAATGAGCTCATATGAAGAAAAAAATGGGAAGTTGAAAGGTCATCCTTCACACACATAGAAATGTGCTCATGTTTGGATAGTAAATGGTGCATAAGGGTGGTAATCGAGGTGAAAATTTTGCCAAGGCGTGGTAGACTCAAGATAAAAGCTAGGCGTTATCCTCCATCATGTGTGAAATGCGCCCAAGGTGGTGGGCCTTAGAGAAATTTTGCTAGGCGTGTGTGTTGGGAGCCTAAAAGTGTTAGAAAATTTCCTAGGCATGATTCCTCTTCAAATGCTATATGCGCCTAGGGAGATGGGAGTCATAAGGTGTTAAAATATTTTCTAAGGCATGTTGAGGGCGTGATTTTCTTCAAGTATGATATATGCCTAAGGTGGTGAAGTGTTAGAAAAATTCCTAAGACATGTGAAATTTAAAATTTTCTAAGGCGTTAGAATTTTTAATGAAATTGCCTTTCACGTGTGAAGTCAAATCCAAAATGGCAAGTGAAGATGAAATGTACAAGGCGCCTCCGAGAATAAAATTCTTCTAAATGAAGTTGATAAAAAAAAATTCTTCTCCACTGGAAAATAGATAAAATTTTCGAAGGGAAACTTTTCAAGAATGCAAGATGATTTAAAAATATTTTCTAAGGAAAATTATTTTCTTCTTAGAAAATACATCTAGAGCCTCAGAGTGATGAAGTTTTCAGAAGCACGAGCCAATTTTCTCAGCAGTAGAGTCAGAGGTGAATGATATTGCACAGATGAATTCAAGTTCTTCAGTTTGGGGCAACACAGGATGATCGCAGGCGAAGAATGGATTTTAATTTGATAAAATAATATTTTTCTAAGGTTCAAAATTGAAAAATTAAATGAACCCGTTCGTTGGGTACCCATGGATTCGAGGCGTTCTGAAGAAAATTCGCTTCTGGGTACTGAACATTTGCAATGATGGATGGATTTCCAAGTCTTTCAAACTTCGCCTACACTTTTTTAGTGAAGAATTTAATCAGTGCTCAAATTGTGAATTTTCCTAAGGGAAAATTTAAAATTTTCTAAGGCAAATTTGAATAAAATATGCTTTCAAGATGAATTTTCTTTGAATGATGAATCTGAGGTCAGTTGCTTAGATAATTTTGATCAGATTCTTCAAGGATGGATTTTTTCAGAGCAGAAGAGAGTTAAAATTCAAATTCCAGTAACAGAGCTCCGGCTGGTGAGTAAAAAAATGATGAATTTAAATTAAATTTTTTGAAAAGGAATTCAAAGGCGACAGTCAAAGTCAAGTTTCTAGAAGAACAAGATTCCCGACGACTGGAGACAAGTGTCAGAGATACCAGAGAGGGAAAATTCAAATTCTTGAAGTGGAGTAGTGGAAGTTTAATGCACTGGCTAAAATTAACTTCTTCTAGAATTCGAATTTTAGCTATAAAATGGAGAAGTTTTTCACTTGTTTTCATAGCTAAGGAAGGCGAATTTTCTCTAAGTAAGGCATTACAGTGAAGAGTTCAAAGTTTTTGCTGAGATTGCTGAGACTAGTTGAGGGAGACACCTTGAGAAAGTGTCATTGCTGAAGTCAAGAAAGGACGCACGTGCAAGTTGCTGAGTATCCAAATCTGCATTTGAAGAGGTACGCCTTAAGTTGCTTGTGCTGAGAGTTGAAGGAAGGACATCAAGTAAGTTGCTGAGAAGTACGCCCTTGCTGGTCAAAAGAACTTTTTGCTGAAGTCCAGAGTTGCTTGTCCTAGAGGTACGACTTTGCTAGTTTAGTTCATTGCTAAAGTTGAAGTTGCCAGTTGAAGGAGGATGCCTTGAAGTAAAGTAAGTTGTTGAAAGTTTTCAAAGTGTGAGATTGTTGATTACTGATATGAAGTCATATAAGCTCAAATTGTTGATTGAGGATAGTGAAGTGAAATCATCAAAGTCTACTTAGAAATCTATTCTAAGTGTTGGAGTTCGAAGTTCAAAAGAGAAGAAGCTGAGATTTGCAAACACGAAAGTTATTGCAGCTTCTAAAGTCGACTGCAGCCCCTATGTAATATCATGTATCATTTTTATAAATTAAATTGCTGATGAATGTTGTTGTTGCAGATGGCTGAAGCGATGACAACTGGAAAGGACAATGGTGCCTCAAGACAAGTTGTGATCAAGAAGCTCAGCAAAACATTCATGCCAGAATCAAAGTTCATTTCAAAGCTGGGCAAGTTGACAGACACTAACTTCGTCTCTGTCAACCTGGAGACCTTCAAGAACAGGCTGTTTGGAATTGGAAGTCATCGGGCTTCGGTCACTTCGCACAACATCGTCCACAGTGGATTATATGCAGCTGCTAGTTTTTCGCCAGCCATTCAATGCTCTGAGCTGATAATGGAGTGTGCTAATTGCTATGAGAAGGAACACCGGTCGATCACGACACCAGATGGCCAAGTGCTTGCCAACCTTACATCGGCAGCCATTGGTGAAGCTTTCGGGATCTTGGTGCACAGGAACATGATTTAAAAGTCCAAAGAACGGGCTGAGCGGATGTATGCTTCCACATTCGAGAGGTGCATGCACACAATTAACAACCACTGGATGAGCACTCCCAAGCCTTCTCGTGCGAAGTTTCCAAAACAGATCATAGCGGAGGACCTGCAACAAGAATATTGTGATCTTATCATGATGCTGAGCAGGGTTGGTGGTTGCCCACAGTCCTACATTTTTGAGCCTTAGATGTTTTATTACATCAACCTGGTGCTAGAAGGCAAGGATTATGTCAATTGGGCTGAGATGATCAGCGATAATATACATGAGTAGCTCCTGAGCTTGAGGAGGACTAAAACGTTTTACATGAGCTCCTACATTATTTATATGTTGGCACGAATGACAAGGTACAGGGGGATTTCTTATAAATAACCTGTGGGATGTAGCCCTCATCAGTTCAAAATCCATGAGGCATGTACACAGTTGCACTTATCAAGCACAACCCACTATAAACGTGTCAACAATTCATTCACCATGTATATCACGAGGCTGCTTCAGGAGCGGTTACACCACAGAATCTATAGAGATGCCCAGGAGTTGATTGAGAGGTATGGGTGATGGTTTATTCAATTTCTGAGATTTTCATACATTAGGCTGCAAGGTTTTTCCTCGTACCCTTATAGGCTGCCTAAGTACCCAACAGATAAGATATTGATGCTAGAGATATCTAGACAGTTGCTTGCCTTTGACAAAATTCAAAAGAAGAAAAAGAAGGGAGGGATAGAGTTTCCAATTCTAATGGGCAACTCGGATGAGGTGTGTCCTTCGATACAGGCAGCTAGAGAAGCTGAAAGTGAGCTTCAGTTTTATCACTTCTCATATCATACTAGCTGACAGCACTACGACCCACACCATAACATCAATTGGGTTCTATTGGAGGAGTTCAAACATAAGGCCACCATAGAAGATTATTGGGCTGATGCAGTTGACGAGATTGAAGTAAGGAAGAGAATGTTTTCTTGGTTTCTGATTACTCTGATCAGGGAGTGTGAGGTTGTTCCAGTTCTGGACCAGGTCAGTGAGGATATGGATGTTGTTCATCCAGACTATGCAGCTGTTTGAGATACTCCACTTCCACCTATAGATTGGTCAAAGCCCGAGGTTGCTGATTTAGATACTCTTTCCATCCCAGTCATGACATTCACCAGGGCATGGGTTGACAGGAGAGTAAACAGATTCAAAAGTAGGTCAATTTTGTTGACTTACAACATGATGGGAGATCACAGGACGCCCACCACAAGAAGAATGAAATAGATCACAAGAGGTCCAGAGTCCAGGAAGAAGGAAATAGTTCAACCAGAGCCTCCACGAGTTACAGCGGCAACACCCTTGGAGACACGCTCTCCAAGCATACAGGAGGTGTCTTTGTTTGCTGATCAGAGAATTGCAGTGAATCAGGTACCGGTAGTACAGGATGATATTCAGCCTCCACGGAGAGAGTCAATTGGCTAGAGTGCCAACGTACCTGTTAGGATTGATCAGTAGGATGATGAGGGGACTATTACTAACCCTCAGTTTCAGCAGGAGTTAGAGGTGGCCATGAACGATGGCGATGATGATGATATAGTGTCAGGTGATACTCAGCCACTTGAGGACGATGAGCCTCGCCAGAATGAAGAAAAACTTGAACAGGTTAGAGAAGTGGAGGCACAGGAGCAGCAGCCCTTCGATATACAGTATGAGGTGCCTGATTAGCTTAAGGATAGAATGAGGAGAAGCCCTAGTGAGGAAATTGATCCAGCAGTTGAGATGGAGGAGTTTTTAAACCGGATCAGTGCACCTCCACCGAAGAAGAAGGCAAGAAAATTTTCAAAGATCTCCACTGAGGAGGATGGCTCTCGCACTCTTCACGTTGCTGTCCCACGAGTCGAGTGTGACTGGAATGAAGCAGTTCCTGAGAATTATGTGGTCACCACTCTGGATTTGGGATGCCCTACTGGTGCTCAGATCGTGGAAGAGTGTGATAACTCCTTCCTTGCCGTCAAAGTTAGGTTATTCAGGAAAGAAGGGAAATATAAGAAGTTGAAACGAGAACACAAGGCCTTGATTGGATATGTTCAGCAGCTGTCTCGTTCTCGAGGGCAGGATGTACCAGTGATAGAGCCTCCTGCAGATATTCCTAGAGAGTCGATCAACGGCTTAGTAGAATTGGGGAGGATGGCAAAAGAGGCAGATAAATGGGTCAGAGGAGTTCGTGCTGAGACAGAGAAGTTTATGGAGGACCTTGCTTCTGCCTTTCAGCAGGCATCTACTATTTTGACGCGGATGGATGCAGTGGATCATGCCTGGGGCGACGCTTCCATCTATCGTAAGGTGATCCAGCATCTTGAGGTGTTGAGGCATGTGCCATTGCAGTTGCTGATTGATGGAGGTGTCATTCAGGAGAATGACCGATATGATTTCTCTCAGTGGTATTCTTCGGCATCATAGGGCGTGGCTTCTTCGATGCGGCACAGGCAGATTCAGCCAGAGTACACAGGGCTATGGCCAACATCATAGATGGAGTTCAAAACACCTTTGAGGCCATATTTGCTAGGCAGCTGAATCCAGATGAGATAAGTTTTGATAATTTGAGGGGTTTCTGGTGCCTTTCTTCACAGAATTAAGACCCTTTGGTAAGATGATTTGAGAATACTGCTACATTCTCCACTTTGATCCAGAACACGCAGGACTCCTTAGCTGCTTGGAGAAAAGTCTTGTACAAGGCACGAGCATTCAGTCACGGTGTTAGAGTTTCAGTTAGATTGTGTTCCACCGATTTCAGTTCAGGAGGTTGAGGCCGTACTTAGCAGATTTGTTGAGTTGGCAGTGAGAGAAGGCAAATGGGAACACACTACTCGACGAGGATCTTCTAGAAGACTGAATATGGAGCATTTATTACCTTTACTATTTTTGGGAGTGAGTGGGAATCTTTGATTCATTTAATGTACCACTCCCTATTCTGGCAGTTTTTAGGGTTAGGGCTGAGGTGGCACGATTCTAGCCACTCTATTGATTGTAACCCTAGCCATCTTTTGGGACTTGGCTAGCTATAAAAGGGGGAGTCCCCCTCATTTGTAATTCATTAAACATTGGAATAGTAGACAGACAGATGTTGAGAGATCATTAGCATTAGAGCTAGATAGTGTAGCATTGTAGAGCATTTTTGCATAATTTGGAGAAGAAAGAAAGTTTTCCCTTTGAAAACTTTTGGGAGATTGTTGTGTAACACTTTTCATGATAATAGATCTTTTCATTGATGATGGAATTTGTCTTGTCATGAATTGCTAGCAAGGTCTCTTCTTCCTTTCGTATCCAAGTATCTTAATTTCATGCAAGTAGCTTACTTTGGTGTGTGGTGTTTTATTGAGATAGCTTCGCTTGATTCCATACCACTAGCAGCTTGTTGATGACAAGTTCGCCTTGCGTGGTCAACTAGAGATTATTTTACGTTTAACTTCAATTGTGATTTATATGCTTATATGCGTCGTTGTGATGGTGTATGCATGTTAAGTCATAATTTGAACATCTTTTGCTATTTCCCTTGAAGATTGCACCGATTTTACTGAGGCTGTCCGACGTGAGGCTAGGTGAAATCTGGTTGAAGTCTATTGAAACGAAGCCCCACATATCCTGCATTTAGAGTAGAATAAGTTTCTTAGGCCTTACACCCTTTTACTTTCTGTACATTTCTGATTAGTTTTAGGAAAACGAGCTATATTGCCAAATCATACACGTAAGAATCCCCTTCAAATTACATATCAGCTGCTAACTGTGAGAAGCCTAAACAATTGCGTAAGTCCCCTCGTACGAACACAACATTACACATCAACCAAACTGGGTCTATTCGCACTTAAGGAACCTTGGAGTTGAACACACGAAATTTCTGGCAATCTTAGCATGCAGAATACTTTGATCAAGAGAGAACAGAGTAGCCCCTAACTATTTTGTTCTTCAGCTGATTGGTGAGGTCACAAAAATCGCATCAACAAGTCTGTACTCGGTTTATCATTAGATAATCATTATTGCTCCATTTCCTCATGCTCTGAATTCTTGAGGGGATTGGATAGTTTAAAGTGACTTAGTTTTGTGTGTTGTAGTTAAGTCTTGCGAAACCAGAAAATACTTAGCTGCAACGTATAGAGTTTTCATGAAATCCTTGTACCTCTTACAGCTGAGATAAAAAAGACAGGATATAGTTTAGTTTATGTCCCTTCTCAAGCACTTTTGTCAAGCACGACAAGGGAGCTTCCCCTCCTAATTTGAAGAGCACTCATTGCATAGTGTGCATAGTTGTCTGTACCAACTTGCACTCCAGAGGTGTTAGTTGTTATGCCAGTAAACATCAAATAGAAGTAACATTAAATGGTACAATCATTAAATGGGACAACACACATATTGAAACAAGGAACAACATGTCTTATTTATCTTCAAGATTCTCATTACAATCAATTTACCCTATGCAAATAGTAGCTATACAATCGGGGTGTAACAGCTGGGCTATGAAAGGGGCACGAACCAGCAACACCCAAAACTGAATACTCACTCCAAGAAGCTCCTACAAAGCTGCAAACTAACACTCCACACCAAAATATATCTAGAAGACATCATAACAAACAAAAACTAAAAGAACAAAGGAAGCCATCACCAATATGAGCTCAATTACAACCCCTAAAATGGAGCTACACCACTATTCAGCTAGAAGATATCTTGCAACCTCAAAAAAGAAGTCGACTTAGAGGGGTTTCATCCTCAAAGCCCAAGGAGATCTCTCTGCATTTCAGAAACATTTCTTTATCACAAATTAGCATATCCAAAAGAGAGCAAATGAGGGCATATATATATAGCTTTTGAAACACAGAAGTTTGAAAACTCTTTCCCTCCAAAAGGGGACGCCACACTAGGGGAGATAAATACACTATTAAAATTCACTAAAAACCTCTATTTGGCATCCACCATAGTCTTGCTTTAATTTTTTCTTTCTAAAACAACTTAAGTCAACAAGTGTTACGCGTGGGGGTCCAAGGGGCCACTTTGACATTATAAAATTAACTTAAGTTGCAAACCTTTCCTTTTTCGAACTCCAAGGTTGGTGGAGAAGCCAACTACTAAAAATCTCAAGATGCCAACAACTGCAACTGCCACCACTGCCAAAAATAGTAACCCTACACTAAACTGTTGCTAGAACCAGAAATAGCACTTACTAAAAATAGTAAGTGTGTCCAAACTCAAAATAATCAAATTTTGAGATGCAGTTGTGACGTACTAAAAATAGGCACTGTAAGAAATAGCAGTGACTGCCCACCAAGGATCTCAAAAAACCCAAAAAGACCCAGAAAACTCTCTGGCAAACCCCTGCAGTAACCTCCTAAAAAGTAGATGAGAAACCTCCAAGAATCTTGGAAACCTTAGAAACGCCTCCGAGTAGCCTTCAGGACTCCAGAAATAGGCTAACGGACACTGAAAAGCTTAGGGCTAAAAAGGGGACAGTACAAGCTTTGTGAGATTCTTTAATTTTGGCCAATCTTGGATGACTTGAATCTTTACCAAATCCACATGTACTCCCTATGCATCTACAATGCATCCTAGATATTGTATCGCCTTATTGGGAAATGAACACTTCTCAGTGTTTGCATACAACTTGTGTGCAATGTCCCCTTCCTAGGCAGTACAGTTATTTATGAGGTTAGCCTATCATTCAGATCCTCGTAGGCTGGCAAAAGTGTTTAGAGGATCACTTGAGGTAGTTATCCAGCATTGGAGAACATCACTCTAGCAGTTGATTCAGGTTTGGGCCTTTGCAGACACTTACAGAGTGATTTAGAGGTACTTACTATTTATAGTAAGTCAGGCAGGCAAGGGTTGCTATTTTTGGCAGGGCACCTAATTCAGTTGGTCAGCTCAGCTTCGACCCGGTTTGATGATCTGATGAGCAAACAGTAATTATTAAGGCATTTGATCATTATTAAAAGTTTATTAATTTGACTTTATAATATAAAGTCACTTTAATGAAAATAATTAAATATAATTATTTAATGGCAAGTTATAAAGTATCATTAATACTTTATAATAAGGGATAAATTAATGTTAAATGAGTATTTTAATGCTCATTTAAGAAAATGGACACCATTATTTAATTAATATGCCTAAGTTAGTAAATGGTGATTTGATGATATTTTAATTGCTCATTTAATAGCTTTTTTGTGAAGGGTCGACTTTTTGAGAGAGGTTATATATTTCCTCAAGGAAAATTGAACTCATTATGTTGATTATTCGAATTTGTTATTATTTCTCTCTAAGAGCATTGAGGTTTGAGAAACAAGGGTTTCTGCAGATCATCATGTTTTGAAGAATGTTCCCTCTTCAGAATCAGGCATACTGAGACTGTGCAATACCAGTTGAAGATTGTCAACAGGGTGACTTCATTCAGAGGTTACATTTGTGCTTATTGAGATAGATTCAGACAAGGGTTTGAAGAGATTATTCATCAGATACTTGAGGCAATTTTACTGAGACTCATTCCCAGTTGTTTGGCTTACATACTTCTCAGCTGTACCTTCATCATTTGCTGCTAAAGTCGTACTGTAGCAGCAGTTTGGTGTGTGAAGGAGATAAGGAAAACGCCTTTGCTTTTTGGTTTCTGTCTCGGCCAGCTTGGTCACCTAGTTTCTCAGTAGCTTTTGGTGTCATCTTGGTTAAGGAAAAGGACCGCATTTCATCATCTCTTGATATTCTTCATTTTGCGCCTGGCTGAATAAAATTAGGTCCTCTTTTAATAAATTACCAGCTACCTTTCATTTGCATGTATTACCTTTCAGACTGTAGCGATTGGATTTGAATAAGAGAAGCGTTCTTAGCTCAAGGATCATTGATTTAATATTGTTTTGGAATTTTTATCTATTTATTGTATTTATTTCCAAAATCACATTCTTTCAATATACTGCAAAAACCTTCAAAAAAAATCAAAAACTACAAAACAAAACAAAAAAACGCATTCACAGTCAGAAGATTTGGGTTGAGAGACACCTGGTCTCTTACATTGTGCTTTTGCAAAGTATCAAGTACTTGCTCAATATGGCACAAATATTCATACTAGTCTTGCTAAAGATTAGGATGTCATCAAGGTAGAGAACAACAAATGAAGTGGTGAATGGCCTCAAGATGTCATTCATCATTTGCATTTGGTTAGGTCAAAGGTCATGGATAACCACTTGAACAAACCTTTTTTAGCCTTGAAGGTTTCTATCAAAATGTTTGTGGGCTCAATAGGAATCTAATGGTTTTCAAACTTAAGATTAATTTTGGTAAAGAATTTTGCACAACAAAATTGGTCTAATAAGTCCTCAATCTTTGGAAGAGGGTAATATTTCTTCACAATGATCTTGTTTATAGCTCTGTAGTCAATGCACAACCTCCATGTGTATGTGCTTGCACAATTGGTTGCTGCACGGTGATGAGCTCAGTTTGATATGACCTTTCCCCACGAGTTCATGGATTTGTCACTTGATCTCCTTGTTCTCTAAAAATGATCAGTGGTATAGAGAAGCATTAGGCAAGTTAGTTTAGGAATCATATTAATGGCATGCCTTACTGCATAGCAAGTAGGGACTCTAGGTGGTTGAAATATATCATTTTACTCTACTAGATTATAGTTCAACTCTATGGTTTTTGTTGGTGTTGCTACAAGTGTTGCACTATGTTTTGCTGTTGCAAGGATGTTATTTCGTTCAGGTCTCACCATCAAAAGAAAAAAATTCTTATTAGAACTTACTATCCTCTTATATTTCTTGGCACTAATGAGAAAAAGTTTTGGTACTACCTCCAACATGTGTGTCATATCCCCTTTTCCCATAATCTATGTCGTGGTCCAAAATGCCTATTTCCTATTACTAGTGCCCTCCAAAATTTAAATTTGTGTACGAGTTCTCTGCTTTCATCCCCCATGCATCTTCTTAAGATCCCCGAAATCTCTAAGCATGGAAGCATGGCCAATTTTCTAAGTCAGCAGTATACTCTTGAGCATTTAATTCTCTTTTTGATAAGCTCTCTTGTTGATATATAGATGTATATTTTCAGATCTGAACTTTTTGGGATGTAATCTTTTATATATTTTAATAATATATTTTAGGTTTTGTGCCTTTTATCTATAAAAAATAAAAAATTTAAGTCAAAAAGTCGTCGGAGTTGCAAAGTTTCCCTTCTTGCCATGACTTTCCTCCCAAGTCTACCTTCTATACTTTTGTTAGGTTCTTTGACTTGCCCATTCAGGCATACCTCACAACCCCCACCTCCATTCCCTTCTCTTGTTGGGCTATTGAACTTGTCCATCACATCATACCTCTTTTCCAAACCCCACTCTTTCACAAGCCTTTGTCAAAGAGTCGAGCTTCCTCTCACCAACATGCCTCCCTTCCAAACCTAGATCCTTGACTTGTGGTATGAGTCACATGGTATCCCCGAAACCTCAATTTTGACACTCTTGCAATTTTTCACCAATCACCTCACCTACCACCTTGCACAATCGAACAACCATTAATGTTCAAGGTGATGACGCATCTTCTAAAAGGATTTCCATGGGCACAAAAAATCAATTAACAATGAGGATATGGCTCCACTTGTACACCCCAATTCACAAACAAAGAAGTCAACTTCGACTACCATTAATGAGGTAGATAGGGTTGCAAACCCTGAGGGACCCTCACCATTATTGCCTAGGATAGTTACAATACGTAGGGGACATTTTCTCCATGCCTTCCAAGAACATTTCCACACATGTAAGTACTATTTCAAGCACAATTCAAGGGGAAATGACACTCGATTAGTACGGGCAGTCCTTTCCACATACCAATCTTGGGATGGAGGCCATTGTTGCAGGTCTCAACACCTCTTTTGGTTGTGTTGTGACCTTTTCACACATCGCCCCATTCAAAATGGGGACCCATAAATTTTTGCTCCATTCTGGTCTTTTGGCTTTGGTTTATGTCTTTCTCTCTTGTTCTGCTTCTTTTTCGCTATGTGCTTTCCCGGGACGCTCCCGTCTACGAGCTTGAACGCAAAGATTCGACCAAGTACAGAAATTAGGGTTTCACATATTTAAGTCACTTCAGGGTCAAATTGAGTTGCTTGGTCAGTTTCTGAACCTAGCAGTGCTATCACCACGCTTTCAGCAAGTAACCCCTAAATTTTCACTGAGTTTTGCCAACTTTCTATTTTTAGTAAATATCAGTTTGGGGTTGATTTTCTCGAGATTTTTACATTTGGACAGCTTCATTACATTCTAAGCACTTCGAGTTCATTCCTGACAAATTTTGAGCAAAAACGGATGACTTGCTATTTTTAGCAGTCCAGCTTCCAGAGTAGATTTCAGGGCCTATAGGTTATATTTTTTGATGCATGTCCAGAGATTCTCTCTGGGTTTTTCAAGACCTTCACAGTGATATGACATGCAAAGCAAGGCGACAACTTTTAGCATTCAACCTTCAGAGGCCGATATTAGGGTTTGCATGCAAACTTTTTCAGTGCATGTCGGCGTATTCTTTCTGGGTTTTCCAAGAGCTTCGCAATGGTGTAGCATGCAAATGAATCCGATCACTTTTCAGAAACATACTATTTTTAGCCAATGCTTGCATGTTGAAAATTTTTCTGGGTTTTTCTGGGTTTTTCAAGATTTTTTAGGCAGTGTGACAGGAAAAATCATCCAGCAGCCGGATGGTCACTTTTTTGGCCACTTTCTATTTTTAGCAGGTACCACTCGGGCAGCTGCTCAGCTGCTCAGAACTGCAAACTAATCATCATGCAACTGAAATGAGGTCGAACGGAGCTCATCTAAGGTACATGCAGAAAATTAGGGTTTCGAGTTTGAGAGCTAAAAATGAGGAGTCCAACGTCGAAATCTCCAAAACTGAAGTGTCCACTTCGATCAGCATCTTTCGAGGGGTATGCTGGTAAAATTTGAAGGCAATTGGAGAACTTGCTATTTTTAGTAAGGTGTTCTCAATGCAGGCTATAAATAGAAAGTTGATCTTGGCATCAGCACAAACGGGCAAATTCACCAACAACGGGCACACTATCCAAATTTCAAGACAAACGGAGCTAAGGAAGTCTCAGAAACGAGCACTTACTATAAATAGACAGAGAAATTAGGGTTTCCTAAAATCAAGGGCATGACACGACAACCATGCAGAAGCAGCATTCAGCTGCGATCACCACGCTTCAGGCAATTGGCACATGAGATTTGAAGGCTTTTTAAGCAATTTCTATTTTTAGCAAGTTGCTAAAAATAGCAGGTGTAAACAGGAATCGAGCGTCAACAGCACAAGTCAGTTGAAATTCAGAACAGAGTGAAAATCGGGCTTTCCAAGGTCAAAAATTCAGTTGATGGCATGAAATTCAGAGAACTTTCTAAAAATAGAAACTCATGGGTTGACAGAAGAAAATCAACTTAAATCTAGCAAAGGGCATAAAATTCACTAAAAAGGATAAAATTTGGAACCCAGCATTGAAATCCTCTTTGAGAAGCTGAAGAGAGGCAGAAAATTGACTAAGTCTGGAAAACTGGAAGCATCATGGGTCAAATGCACCCCTGAGCATTGAAGCTTGGAAATTTGTCTAAGTCCTTAAACTAGAAGAAGGGTTCAAATGCGCCTCACTTTGAGAGGGATAATAAAAGCTTCTAAGGCATTAAAATTGGATGCTCAACCCCTCATATGCACCCTTGGCAAGAAAGAAGCTGGAAAATTCTCTAACTCATGGAAATTGGACAGAGACCCCCTTGAATGTGCCTAAGCCTGTGAACATGTTAGGAAAAGTTTCTAAGGCATGGAAACTAAAAGTTGACCCATCAAAATGTGCCCCTCTTCAAAGGTATTGAAAGTGAAGATTATC
The DNA here is from genome assembly GCA_007258455.2 of Sequoia sempervirens. Classification (NCBI taxonomy): domain Eukaryota; kingdom Viridiplantae; phylum Streptophyta; class Pinopsida; order Cupressales; family Cupressaceae; genus Sequoia; species Sequoia sempervirens. Next base: position 16,341 of record VDFB02020419.1, on the reverse strand, counting down.
TAAGTGTCAAAATGGAAGTTCCATGTGCTATTTGCACCTTGAAGGAGGATATGTAAAATGCACCCATGGTGAAAGTGAATGTTCCAAGTACAAAATGCACCTAAGGAGAAAGGGGGGACTTAGAATTTCGCTAAGGCGTTAAAACTGGAAGCATGCACCCTCAAATGCACCTTGACTTAGAGGGTTCTAAATGCGCCCTTGGTGTTGGATGGGAAATTTGGCTAAGTAGCGAAATTGAAAGCTCATGGGTCTATTTGTGCCCCTCTTTGGGGACTTAGAAATTTTGCCTTAATGATAAGATTGAAAGTTGCAAGTGCATATGCGCCTATGGTGAGACTAAGAGCATGACTAGCAGAATGCGCCCTCTAAGTTGAAAGAAAGACGTGAATTCTCTAAGGCGTTGAAATGAAAGCTTGAACCTCTAAGTGCGCCCCACTTCAAAATTGAAAGGAGGCATGGTGATATGCACCCAAGTGACAAAACTAAAAGCCACCCCTATCATATGCGCCTGGATGCTTGACCTATCAAATGCGCCTGACCCTGTGAAGACTTAGAAATTTGCTTAAGTGTTGAAAACTAAATGTACCATGGGTCAAATGCGCCCCCCCTTCTAGACTTTGGAAAAAAAGAAATTCTAAGTGTTAAAACTGAAAACTTGAACCTCAGAATGCGCCCTTGGTAAAATTGAAAGTTCCTTATGTTATTTGCGCCCCTCTAAAAATGGAGGTACCCTGGGTGAAATGCGCCTCAACACTCACATAGTCATTTGCGCCCCTCTCTGGAAGTATTGAATGATGAAATCATGAAAAAATTGAAAGCTAGAAGTTGCCTATAGGAAATGTGCCCCTCTTTGAAAAGCAGCATTGAAATTTAACTGTGTGGAATTTGAAAGTATCACCATGTATATGCGCCCACTAAGATTGAAGGTTGTTGGATGAAATTGAGACCTCCACCATGAATTTGCGCCCAGAAGGGAAAGAGATGATTAAAAAATTAAAAGCTTGGCCTCCCTTTTGCGCCCCAATCCAAGTTGAAAGTTCCTGATGCCATTCATGTTTTTTTTCCTAAGTGTCAAAATGAAAGCACAACATAGGATATGCGCCTAGGGAAAATGTTTGTTCAATATGGAAAATTTGAATGCTCATGGGCTAAAGTGCGCCTAAGACCAAGATGGTTAAAAAATCAAAAATAGGAACAAAGTGTGAAGTACGCCTATAGAGGAAATTGTTTAATAAAAGGCGTTAAAATTAAAGGCTTGTGATATAATGTTGGATTTTAAATTTTAGTGGGGCATTTGAAAATTAGAAGGCGTTGGATTTAATGTGTGCACCCTGATTAGGAAAGGGGATAAATATTAAATGTTGAAAAGTTAAGTGTTTCCCCTTCAAGTTGCGCCCAAGAAGTGAAATCAAAACGCGGGGCTAAAAAAAAACAAGTGATGATTTTCGATGGCATTGAAAATCAAGCTAAGGTGTTGAGGATGAAAAATAATTTCTCCAGGCAATCAAATTTAAATTTTGCCAAAGTTGGAGAAATTAAATTAATTTAATTTAATTATTTTCCTAAGTCAAAAAATTAAATTCCCCTTTAATTTTGACACATGAAATTCTAGAGATTGGACGATTTTAAACATGGGGAATTTATTTCAGAGTTAATTACGGATGGAAAATAAAATTATGCCTAGCCAGTTTTGACGGTTGATATCGAATTTTTAAGTGTGCTGGAGAAACAATTTAAAATGGCATTTAAATTAAAATTTTAATAAATTAAAAATGCCATTTTAAAAAAACAATCGAGATAACTTCAAATCAGAGTAAAAGTGATTTTCTTGAAACTACTGAAGGTAACTGGCAGTCGGGAGGGAATTTTAAATTTGAATTGAGGAAAGAATCTCCCTAAATAGAAAATTGTCATAACAACTGCACGACGACTGGAATATTCCCTTTTAAATTTAACAAATGCGTCAGTCACATGATGAAGGGAATAAATGGTATCTGCTAAAATTAGCACCGGATTTTGGCTATAAAACTCTGAGGATTTTCATTCTCATCTCACAAAATTCGAAGTACAGATTTATGCTGGTGAATTGAGAGAAGATTATTGAGTTGTGAGATTTAATTTGAGAGTTGCTGAAAGTGTGAAGTGTTAAGTTTAATTTTTCAAAGAGGTTTGAATTTCTCGAAGTTTGCAAAGTTGCTGAAAGTTGATTTCTTGAAGTTGCTGAGATTCAGAGTTGCGAAGTGCTGCGATTCGAAATAAAGTTTGAAGGGTTAAGCATTTTTATTTCTTCACGTTGCTGAGGTAAGTATTCAAAGTGGCTGAGACTTTATATTTTGCTGAAAGTTGAAATGTTTTTGAGGTTGAAAATTGAAAAAGCTGAAATCATTTAATCGTGCTGGAGGTCAAAATTGTTTGAATTCGAAATTACTTGAACTTTAAATTTTCTAAAGTTGCTGAATGTTAGAATCAAATCGAATTTAAAATTGTTCGAGCCTTTGAAGTTGCTGATGTATAACTTTCGAATTGCTGATTTGAGAATGCTGAAACTTTTAGAAAGTTGCTGATTTATAACTCTCAAAAAGTTAATTTTGAATTGTTGAGGCTTGCTGATTTGAACTTGCTCGTTTAAAACTTTCAGACTTATTTAAACTCTTTGAAGTTGCTGATGTATAACTGTCAAAGCGCTGATTTGAACTTGATAATTTACAACTTCAAGCTTCTTGATTTAAATTTTTTGAAGTTGCTAATTTTTCGAAGAGTTGATTTGAAACTTGACAACTTATAACTTTCGAATTCGTTGATTCTTCGAAGTTGCTGATGTATAACTTCTGAAGTTGTTGATTTTCAAGTTGCTATACTTTCTAGAGTTAGGATTGCTGGAGATAAATTTATTTTGGCTGCAAGTTGTTGAAATACGAAGTTTAAATATGCCAAGGTTCGAGGTTGAAGTTGGTTGCTGAAGCTATTAACTCACGTTTATTCTCCCAGCCAACTCCACTTGCCAGCCACCTCGTGATTTTTATTTAAAAAAAAGAAAAGTTGAAGTGTAATGTTCGCTTCTTATTTTGCAGATGGCTGATGGACGAAAGGCTGATGTTGCTGGAACCAGCAAGGCTAGAGCTAAGGCTACAAACAACGAAGCTGTCAAAGAGAACGCCTCCAGGCAGGCGATTATCAAGGGTCTAAAGAAGTCCTTTATCTCAGAGTGAAAGATCGTGTCGAAGTTTGGGAACCTGACAGACACCAACCTTGGGCCATTCAACCTCGAGGCTTTCATGCGCAGAATGTACGGGCAAGGTGGCAATCTTCCGACAGAGGCATCTCGCAATATCGTGAAGAGCGGACTGTACATAGCAGCAGGATTCCAACCAGCAGTCTGTTGTCCCGAGTTGATCCTAGAATGCGCCAACTTCTACAACTCGGATGATCGAACTATTGTATCGCCTGATGGTATGCTACTAGCCAACTTCGCTCCTGATGCTATTGGCGAGGCGTTTGGGATCCTGGCTACTAACAATATGCTGTACAGATCCAAGGCAAAGGCTGACAAGATGTATGCCACGTCCTTCGACAAGTGCATGAAGAGGATAAATACCACTTGGATGAGAAAGCCAAAGCCTCCTGCTGCTAGGCTGCCCAAACAGATAATCTCAGAGGAGCTAAAGCAAGAATATTGCGAGATCATTATGTTGCTCAGCAGGGTTAACAGCAGCCCATAGTCATTTATGTTCAAGCCATGGATGTTCTTCTACATCATTGTGGTGCTCGAAGGAAAGGAGACAGTGAATTGGGCACAGATGATAAGTGACAATATTGATGAACAATTCCTGAGTCTCGGGAGAACAAAAACATTTTACATGAGCTCGTATGTTATTTACATGCTTGCTCGAATGACGAAGTATAAAGGACTGGCATACCAAGAACCAAATGGCTACGGATATAATCAGTTTAAGATTCACGAGTCTTGTAGGCAGTTGCACCTCACTCACATGGGTGACTTCAAGAGAGTGAATGATGCATTCACTATGTATATTACAAGGACCCTTCAGTAGAGGTTACATCAGAGGATATCCGAGGAAGCTCAGATGCTAATAGAAGAATATGGGTTTTGGTTCGTCCAATTCCCAAAGTTCACTTATCTAAGGCTGCCAGGATATGATTCATATGTCTACAAATTGCCAAGGTATCCAACTAACAGGATGATATTACTTGAATTGTCTAGGCAATTGGTGGCCTATGACAAAATCATTAGGAGAAAGAAGAAGGGAGGCTTGCATTTTCCCATTGTACTAGGAAATTCACTTGAAGAATGCCCTACTCTGTAGTCAGCCAAGGAGGCCGAAGATGAGCTAAAGTTCTACAAGTTAACTCTTCATACCAGCCGACAGGATTTTGACCCTCGGGGTAAAATTGGAACAGTGCAAGGTGAGGAATACAGACATAGAGCTCACCTGGAAGATTTTTGGGCGAATGCCAGAAGCGAGGATGAAATTAGAAAAAGGATGTTTTCAAGGCTGCCTCTCAAGTTAATTAGGGAATGTGAGGTGATTCAGGTGCCAGACCAACTCGAGGAGGAAACTAGGGTAACTCACCTAGATTATGAATCAGTGAAAAACATGCTGATTCCACCAGTAGATTGGGTCGAACCGGAGATCATGGATTTAGACACCTTGTCTATTCCCGTCCTGACCTTTACAAGGGCTTGGGTAGAAGAATGTGTTCACAGACTAAGGAGGAGGTCAGTTGCTTTCACGTATGACCTCATGGGTGATAAAAGGGCACCAGTGTCAGCGAAAAGGAAGAAACAAGTTGCTAAAGTTGTGGAGCCACCACCGCAAGAAGAGCTTGCTTAGCCAGAACCACAAGGGTCGGAGGACACAACATCTACTCAGCTGGTATCTCATTCTTCCAGTGTGCGTGAAGTCTCATTGTTTGCTGATCAGAGAGCTAAAAGAAATGAAGAACCAGAGATTGGAGAGGTTAACCAACCAATGCCCAGAGAATTAGATACTCAAAGTGTCAATGATCCTGAAGGTGCCAACAAGCCAGATGAAGGGGAGGAAATAGAGACGGACACCCACTTTGATTTTTCCTTCAGAGAGGAAGACGTTGGGGCCCATGAAGGGAGCGATCAGAACATTGAAATCATCGAGCCTCAACAGAATGTTGCTCGAGAAGAGGTTCGGGAAGTAGAAGCAATTGAGGAGCAGCCCCTCGTCATTTATGATATTTAGCGCAATTGGCTTTCACAGGTGATCAGAAGGGACCAGGATGATGACGCTGACTTGGCGGTTGAAATGGAAGAACTTTTAAATAGAACCAGCAAGTCTCCGAAAAGGAAAAGGGCAAGGAAGTATACAAGGATGGAAACTAATGAAGTCGGGTCCTACAGCCTTCACATTGTCGTCCCAAGGGAAGATCATGATTTGAGCGATGCAATGTTGGAAAACTACACGATCACCACAGTTGACTTGGGATGTCCCTCTGGAGCACAGGTGGTTGAAGAAGCTGAAAATTCATTCCAAGCATTGAAGGACAGGCTGGTGAGAAAAGAAGGAAAGTATAAAAGATTGAAGAAGGAGCACAAGGCGTTAATCGAGTATGTGCAACATCTCGCACATCCAATTGCTCAAGAGAACCCAGCGACAGGGCTTCCACTGGAGTTGCCATGAGAGCCGATCAACGGCCTTGAAGAAGTGAAGAGGGTTGTACGAGAAGGAGACAAATGGATAAGCAGTGTCCACACCGAGGCAGAAAAGTTCATGGTTGATCTTGTCTCAGCATTTCAAAATGCGTCTGGTATCCTTTCACGCCTGGACAATGTCGAGCAAGCTTGGGGAGACACCCATATTTTTCAAGACAAAACCATCCCTCGCCTTGCTGTCTTGATGCGTGTTCCCACGCAGACTTTGGTGAATGGAGGAGTAATCCAGGCAGGTGATAGGTATGATTTTCGGGGGTGGCATTCAGCGGCATTCACAGGGAAGAGTTTCTTTGACATGGCAGCTATGGAGTCCTCTAAGATCAGGAAGGCTATGAGGAATATCCACGAGGGTATCCTCAACATGTTGGAGGCATTGTTCGCCAAGAGGATGGCTCCTGAGGAGATCAAAATTGAAGGATTGAAAGCAAGATTGCAGCCTTTCTTTTCTGAGATGAGGATGTTTTCCCAGCTTGACTTTGAAAACATGACTACGTTTTCAACGATCATTCAGAGCACACAATATTCTATTGAGACTTGGGGAAAATCTTGTGAAAAGCATGAGCAAATGGTGGCCATCTTGGAGTATCAGCTGAATCTTACTCCAGCAATTTATGAGGATGAAGTTGATGAGGTGCTGGCACGATTCATGGCATACGCGGTCAGAGAGAAGAGCAAGGGAATCCGTGTCATGGACGAGAACCTTCTAGAAGGGTAGTGGGCATTAATTGCTCATGGTGGTCAAGGAGGAATCTGCTATTTTGGGGAGCATTTATTACACCACTCCTCCACCTTCTGGCAGTTTTTAGGGCACAACTTGTCTAGGGCTGAGGTGGCTCAATCTGAGTCCTCCATTTTTAATTCGATCTAGACCGTCGGTTGAGACTGGCCAGCTATAAAAGGGGGAGTCCCCCTCATTTGTAATCTAATAGTCAGAATCAAAGAATAGTCAATATAGTGGATTTTTGAAGCAGACTAGAGAGTAGAAATTTTAAGTTAGAGTAGTCTTCATTTGCATTGTTGAAGAAGAAGGGGAATTCTCCCTTTGAGAATTTTGTAAGAGATTGTCACAAAAGCTATTCATAATAAAGCATTTCATTGATGGTGAATTTAAACTTTGTTTTGAGTAGTTCGTGAGGTTTCTTCTTCCTTTGACTTCAACTAGGACTTAATCTCATGCTAATAATTAGATATGGATGTTTATGTTTGATATAAGTGAGCTTCTTTATCCATACCACTAACAATCTTGCTAATGGTAAGCTTGTCTTGTGTGGTCAACTGGAACACTTTGCGCTTAACTTCGATCAAGGTTCATGTGTGGTTATGCATCGTTGTGATGGTAGTTGCATTATTGAATCATGATTGAATATCTTTCTTGTCCTCTGAAGATTGCACTTACTTTGTCGAAGTTGTCCAATAGGAGGCTAGGCAACGTTTGTTAGAAGTTCATTGAAGTTGAACATAACACCCATTTGCATTTAGATTAGAATTTAGAGTTTAGAAATCTCTGCAGCCATTCAAGTTCCGCATACTTTTTTATTAGTTTTAGGAAACTTGCACTTCAAAGCCAAATCATTCATGAAAAATCCCTTTGAAAACAAATATCTGTTGTTCACTACACGTATTCTGAACAATTACGTAAGTCCCCTTGTAAGAACATAGCATATACACATCAACCAAACTGAGCCTATTCGCATTTAAGGAACCTTGGAGTTGAAAGTGTGATCTCACTCGCAATCTTAGCACGCTGAATACTTTGTTCAAGAGAGAATAGGGTATCCATTTGGAAACTTTGTTCTGCTGATTTGTGCGGTCACGAAAATCACATCAATAGGTTGTATAATGGGTTGAAAAGAAAGTCAAAGGATTATATCATGAAAAACCCACAAACAACGCTAGCCAAAAATTGCAATGAGCACTTTTTTAGGCATCAAGATTTGTAGAAAAAAACCCACAAGTTTGTGGAGATCAAAGGACGAAACCCTATAGATCCTATGTCTAAGGATGGAAACCCTTCAACTAAAGGAGTGGTTTTACCAAGAGGTTGTATTCGAGCTTTAATGGTGGTGGTTACTAGGGACATTGAGTTACTCGACACTTGTAGTTGTCAAGAGTGAATCCTTGCACATTCCATTGTATTGGCCTATTGTTGCTATGTGTGGGTCGTCTCCCTAACTTGTTAATGTAATGGTAGGTTAGGAAGCTCTCCTTTAGTCATTGACCACTTCGTAAATCTGAAATTCATTATTAATGTAAAAAGGGTGGTTTGAATTTGATTTGGCTAAAACTAGTAAATGTCTTGAAGGTATAATTTACCTTGATTTTGTGAGTCAATCCACAATATCAAGGTTTGTTGTTATTTGTGTGAACGTAATGGAAATCTTCTAGGTTTTCTAGATGTAAGTAGAATAGATTAGGGTTTGTCATTTTAGGCTAAAAAAATGAAGTTTGAAGCATAATACTAGACTATTAAAGCTATTGTGTAAACACCAATATAATCTAGGGTCTCTAAGTTTTGTTTTTGAAATACCTAAGTCAAATATTAAATAGCAAAAATATTTTCCTTAATATTTAGGGTATCTAAGGTTTCAGTTAACACATTTAAATCTATCCTAAAATATTAGTGCTATTAATATCTCAAGACATTATAGTGATATTAGAGCTAGTTTTATTGCTAGCCTATGAATCATGGGATCATTCTTCAAAATTTTAATTTATGGTGGAGTGACCTCTTCAGGATCCAATATTAACAAGAACAAAGGTGATGACAAGCAGCAGAGAACAATGGTTGGATTTGTTGATAGAACCCTCAGACCCACTTTCCTTAACAAAAAAAGATGAAGAGATTGCTTCTCTCTCTCACACACACACACACACAATACTCTCTTAGCAGAGCTATGAGAAAAATTCCCTTTTCTACATTTTATGGTATTGATGAAGTCATCTCACACACACACACACACAATACTCTCTTAGCAGAGCTATGAGAAAAATTCCCTTTTCTACATTTTATGGTATTGATGAAGTCATCAGTAGAAGAAACTTTTAAATGGTTTGCAAAATACCATAATTTATCAAAAGATTTGAAGGCAGCTTTATTATCTGTAAAATATATAGAATTTTTCTTCCTAAACTGCCTAAGGTGGATAAAATCAAAGGGTGGACAAGTATAGAAAAAATAACCAAAAAAAAGCAGTCCAATTTCCAACCAAGGCACATGGGAAAGAGAAAAGGTCTCTACAGAGTGAAGAGCATTTAGACCCAAAGCCACAACCAGCACCTCTAGATGTTACAAAGAAGATAAATGATGATTTCAGAAATGAAATCAGAAGATAATTATTCAATTCACGAATTTGGATTAATGGGATGACAAGATATTGATCTCCTTGTGGCTATGTTTGTTCTTCTTCGTCTTTGTCTAAAATAGAAACAACAATGTTCTAATGTATTAGGCTTGGGCTTCTCTTGTAATGAAAAAACAACCTTCTCAAGCCGCTTGCAATATCCTCTTGATCAGATTCTAATTAATTCATATCTGGTTGTAAAAATGAGTGTTGTGCAAACTCATTTGTCTATAGATGCATAAATTGATTCTTCTTGTGCCATTGGTGGACACCAAAAACTGTTAAGCATTTGAATTTGTCCTTTTCAATAGAATACAAAACAAAACATGTAACATAGAACCTTTCTTCAAACTAGAAGGGGAAGCTCCCTTGTAAAAATAAAAAATTAACTTAAACCCTAGAAGACTAGTTTATGGACGAACTTACAGTTTTCACATACACATAGTTTGCATTTAGGGGGTTTTCAACATGTAATAGAAAATACAATAATCTGCCACATGTATTTTTTCTTCCCAGGTATGGGCACAAGACTTAACAATTCCTCCACACACAAACAAGCAATTTTATATCTTTGACTCCATCATCAAGTTAACTTATTGCAACACAAACACACATGTTCTTGCTAAATTGCACAAACCAAAAGGAATGTGCACTCGAGAGCTGAATTGAATATTTTGACTACACATACAAAAGATAAGATTTCATAAATTAATCACCTGAATGTTTTTTAAAGAGTTACAAATATCCAAATCAACAACAATCAAAATACAAAGCCTGCAACTATTGGCAATTCACATTCAGTCAATAAAATCCTTCACTCAAAATGATTCGATGAATATGAAACAGTTGCACATTGAATAAAATTTCATCACACACAAGGAGAGCATGAACAATAAACTTTTGAACAAAGTGTTGCAAAATCTACCATTTATTTGTCTTAAATACTAGAGTTTCAGAGTATCACTTAGAGAACTGTATTCCCTCTAAATATAAAAATGCTTAAAACTAAAAATTGTATGAAAATTTAAAATAGTCTCAAATAAAGCTCATCCACAAGATAAAGTTTATCCTCTGAAAATAAGCTATGCTAAAATAAAATATAACTTGTTCTGGAATATCCAAAATAAAGAATAATTCCACCCAAAATAATATAACACTTCTAAATTTAAAACAGTTTCAAATAAAGCTCATCCACAATCACTGAGAGGACTATGCTGGTTGCTCTGATGGGGAAGTGAACTCTTGCTGATCTGGAACTCTTGCTTTCTTCAACCGATATTCCCTAGATCTTGATTGTGGCCTTCACTTTCTCTGGCTCCAGTAAAGCAATATTGCAAAGCCTCAACTCGTGGATGTTGAGCATTTGTCATTTTCGATAATCAAAATTTCATACTTTTGCTGCCATTATTCTTCAAACTGAATGATTTTTATCAATTCCATCAGTTCATCCATCCCCTCCTCGCTAGGTCTTCCTTTCAATGCTGAATGAAGTGGTTTTCCAACTCACCTTTCTCCCTTATGTTGTCTTTTGGAGGAGGGATGGAATCTAGGAATGAATTAGTTTCATATTTCCTCCCAATTTATTATTCATTTCTTTCAAAGAATTTACAACTAGGGTTGTCACAACAAAGAACTTGCCAGATCCATATCAGTCAAAAGAATGATTTAACCATTAAAGAGATTTGCCTTGTGATTTGACCAGAATTGCAAGCAATAAAGAGCACAAAGGAATTAGCCACAATTGTATTAGATATTTGTAGATTGCAATCATATGTAGAGAAGCTTCTAGGCAAAAGGAAGTTTCTAATACAATAAAGAGAAAAAAGGAAGCTCAAAGAGGAAGATACGTGTACAATAAACTTTAAGAACAAGGAAGTTTTTATAGCAGGATTGAGATATTTACAAATAACAAGAATATGCTATAAAAATAAAACATAACCCTAGTGACAAATATAGCCCATATGACTTAAGATTACCATGCTCTCCTTGTTTAGGGGAATTTGTCCTCAATTTCTCTTTGTAGATGTGGAAAGTGTTGCTCAAGTATGTTTGGGTCATCAGCCTACTTTGAGTTGGCCAAGATCCTTACCTCCTAATGTGCCGACTCATAATGCTTACGATCACATTCTCAACATCATTTATCCCAAGCTAAGAATGAAGAGCCTACCCGAAGAATTTTCTTAAACCTGCTGCAAAATGGGAAGGCCCATAGAAAATAACTTTGATCATATGATGATGCTAAGATTTAATTTTTCTCTTATAAAAATAAAACCAGACCATATTAATATCATCACTTGAAAAATGTGGAGGAATTCAATGTCGATCCCGAAGCTCTTTATATTAGGAGTCCAGACATTAGGAGACTTGAGCTGGCATTTCCCAACATCTATGTATCTCAAATAATACTATTCAAATGGCATCTGGAACTGGTAACGTGATTATATGACACAAAGTGGAATAATAGCCGGTTAGTTCTAGTTCTAGTTCAAGTTCAAGTATAAGCTCAAACATTAAAAAAATGTTCATAATTTACTAACTGTTTGTAACTTTGTATTCCATTGTAAAGTTTATTTTTGTCTCCTTCCAAGTATAATATCTGGTCGTTTGGCAAATGTGGCATTGACATGAGTTCCTCTTTTTGTCTATCAGTCTAAGAATTCGGGTAAGGAATTATGTGATCAACTTCATTGGTTTACCTTGACACCTCAATTAAAAGCATCTTTCTATGCGACTTACCTTAAATATCATTGAGAGCGAATTGAGAGAAGTTACTACAATCATCAATAATAGATCATTTTTTCCACACTGTCTTCAAACAATTTACTCAATATAAGAATTCAAACCAGAAACTTAATTTTAGTACCTAAGCGTCAGGCAGAGGCCTTTCCATCTTGTTGAAGCATTGTCTTGACTTTTTCACCCTGGTGATGAGTTGAGAAGCGAAACCCAAAACATCAATTATTCGACATTCTATACACTTGGATCCAAAAGCATTTAGTAAAACAATACACTGCTGGCAAACCACTCTCAAAGCTTAGAAAAGAAAGTAGTGATTTTTTTTAAAGCACCGTGTGTGCATATTATTTCTTGCAGGCATGAGAATTTGACTGATAAAATTGGTTATTTTGGTGCAGAAATTGGGAGCTTCTAGCCCCGTGGACTGGGGCAAGCATCACAGTTCCAGCTAAGTATGTAGTTGGAGACAAAGACTTGGTATAAACTACCCCTGGTATCAAAAACTATGTCCATGGAGGAGGCTTAAAGAAAACTTTTCCCTTCCTTGAGGAAGTAGTTGTTATTGAAGGTGGGCATCACTTCATTCAACAAGAGAAACCACATGAAATTTCTGGGCTCATTCTTGAATTTTTTAAGAAATTTAAATTGCCAGCTGCGTGAACTGTTGAAGCTCTTCAAAGTCGTAATCTATAAAATTCTAAGAGTACGCCTGTTTGAAATTTTAACTAGCCCATGGACAAATGCTGTGCTTGGACACAATCATCAATTAGATAGAAAAAGAATATTTTTGATCAACTTGTCACCGACATGATCTTGTGTTCATTGGTATGGACAAAAGTTCTATATTAAAAAATAGTATATCCGTTTCTATCAATAAATTCTTTCAATGGATATATGTGTAAGACAATATTAAAAAATTTAAACTGTATCTTGTCCTACACCCACGTCCATTGAAAGAATCCTCCTATCAGCAAGTTCTAATGTGAGACATGGGTATTTTTTATCCTTGCATTTAAATGAACCTCCAACTTGCATGGTGCCAGTCTAATCTGGGTTGCCTTGATTTTTCAATAAGCTGGTCAAACCCAGTTAAAAGCTGGTCAAACTGGGAAAAAAAGCTGTATTTAAAAAAAAAGGGGTTTAAAATATATGCAATTCAAGAAACTACTGGCTTTGTTGAACTGTATTGTCTATGCAGCCAACAGAACGCACATTTGACTATATTTATTAATTAATTAAAAATAAAAAATGAATGCATTTTGAATTTTGAATTAATTAATAAATACAGTCAAATGTGTGTTCTGGTTGGCTGCATAGACATTGCCTTGTTGAATAGGTCATGATTTTTTGCATTTCAACAAACCTCTAATAATATTTGAAGGTTTTTTTTAGTATTTTAGTGTCTTCTAATTTATATCATGTTTTTCCCGTTTTAAGCTCATATAATTGAATTGCATAAAGTTAATATGTAGTAAATCTTTTTTAAGTTAATGTTATTAAAAGCTGAAGTACAATTGTTGTGAGATGTTTAAATGTAATCATCATTTGAGATGGATGACTATGATTTATATAATTAGGCCTCCCATTAATCTCAATACCCTTTTCTTGGGAATATGTCTCTAGATTTTATGATACTTTTTGGTTCTATAAATGATCAAAGTTTAAAATATCAAATTTATTATTATTGCAAGAAGCAAATATTGTAATTTTGGTCTAGATGACCTCTTTTTGCTAACTTACATATACAAGTAGTCAAAATAAATATCTATATTGTAGTTTCACTTTTTTATTTCACTAAGAACTAAGATATCAAAACAAGTAGTTTCACGTTAAGATTACCAATATTCTCAAATTCATCACATGTTTCACTAAGAACTAATATTTCAAAACAAGTGGTTTCATGGTAAGATACCAACATTCTCAAATTCTTCACATGTTTCACCAAGGAAAATTGGAGAGGAATTAAGGCTTCATACATGAATTGAGTTTAACTATATCTTTAGATATATATTTGGGTTTATATTTTCCTATAGAAGTGGATTAGTACCTCTTAGAAGCTAATTGTGATGTCAAAGACAACAATAATTACATTGCTTGAGTTGCTATGTATATAAGTAGACAAGTTTTAAAATTGTTTTATTTGTCTCACATCTTGATAATTTGTTTGTTCGATTTATGAGGTGGTAATAATTTAAAGATGAAAGAAAGATTATATTATCTCCATTGGTCTTATACACAAACAAAATTAAACAAAAGTTGTGTTTCATTTATCCAATTCATCATTCTTTCAAGAAGCAAAGATTGTAAAGTTTGGTCTAAATAATCTTATTTTATTGACTAATTTATCTATTCAAGTAGTCAAAATAAATTGTAATCTGACTAACTTGTCACAAAAGAAAGGATTTAAAACACATGGCTTCATGATAAGAAGATTATTGATAACCTCAAATTGATCACAAGTTTTAAATCAATTCAAAGAGGAAGCTAAGGTTAAGAAACCACATACATTGTAGCTAAGGTTTTTCTCTAGTTTTGCAAATCTTAACTACAACTAGGCTAATGTTAAAACTATCCTATTTCCTCAAGAGAAACAGAGCATGAGGACTTAGGAGCAAGTGAGAATAGTTGATGATAAACTTTATATCAGGATTCCTGAGGAGGAGCCCCTATCCGAGGTGTAGGCTGGTATGAAGGTTATTGGAAACAACATCAAATGACAAGTTAGTTTTCAGGATTCCCGAGGAGGAACCCCTATCTAAGGTGTAGGCTGAAAGTAGCTTACTGGCAACAACACTTAAACAACAATCTTTATTTCTAAATTCCCAAGGAGGAGGAAACCCTATCTGAGGTGTAGATATGAAAGAAAGACTATTAATAACAACATCAAATGATAAACTTTATTTCTAAATTCCCCAAGAGGAACCCCTATCTGAGGTGTAGATATGAAACAAGCTTATTAAAACAAATAAATTTGGGACAACAAATTGCATGAAGGACCTTTGGAGTGCATATTGACAATGGACAACTATGCACAATATTAACTGCTCTTCAAATTAGAGGGGAAGCTCCCTCTTGTGCTGATATGCGTGAAAAAATAAAGTATTCTAAATTCCTATCTTTTTGACTCAGCTGGTAGAGGCACAAAGTTAAGAAACCCAATACATTGCAGCTAAGGTTTTCTCTGGTTTTGCATATCTTAACTACAACTAGGCTAATGCTAAAACTATCATATTTCCTCAAGAAAATCAGAGCATGAGGACTTAGGAGCAAGTGGGAATGATTGACGATAAACTTTATAACAGGATTCCCAAGGAGGCGGGACACCTATCCGAGGTGTAGGCTAAAATGAAGGTTATTGGAAATGACATCAAATGACAAACTAGTTATCAGGATTCCCAAGGAGGCGGGACACCTATCTGAGGTGTAGGCTGAAAGTAGTTACTAGAATCAACACTTAAATGACAATCTCTATTTCTAAATTTCCAAGGAGGGACTCCTATCCGAGGTGTAGATATGAAAGAAAGATTATTAATAACAACATCAAACAATAAACTTTATTTCTAAATTCCCAAGGAGGAGGGACTCCTATCCGAGGTGTAGATATGAAACAATATTATTTAAAACAAATAAATATGAGACAACAAATTGCATGAAGGAAACAAAGTGAACCAATACAGAATAGCAATATTACACAACAAGGTGGCTCAACAATTTTGTTATGACAACAAAAGTTAAAATACAATGAGCAAGAATGCTCTTATTTATAGAACCCAAAGGAGTAGGGAACCCTAAAATGTCCTTGAGTTAACATTCAGTCTTGCAAGCATGCAAGATTTATTCTTAAACCTAAATGTATGCAACTTAATAGTTAATTGGAAAAACTATCTTCGTTAACTGATTCTAAACTAAACTAATTGAACTTTGCAACATGTGAGTCCTTATTAATATGAGAGTCAACTAATAATTAACATCAGTTAACTAAATCCTAACTGAAAGCTCTACATAGGTGACTCCAAAATAGATGTGCACAAAAGGTGGGACAACGAGCTAACTTGGAAAGAGGCATAAACGACTGTGTCAAATGCCTATCTTGAAGAGGTGGGACATGTTGTCCACTGGTTGTGATCTCGAGCAATTAACTCCTCCAAGAATTTGTTAATTTCCTTATCATCTAGAGGTCGTCACATGTATCAACTATCAATTCACTACTTGTCAGCAACTTGAGCAATCCTAGAAATATTTGCACACTTCAACTGGAAACTCACTCCTTGGTAACTTTGGCGGCTCTGTAACTGGAGTGATGATCTCTGTTTCTTCCGTAACTTGAGGCTTTTGATGGTTTTCTTGATTCTTCTCAATGAAAGAGTTTCGTATGATGAAACTACAAAGTTTGACTGCGAACACTCTAGCTGTGAGAAATGCACACGAACTCATCGCACGTAGAATTCCAATTGTATTCAACCCTCTAAACTGGCCTTGGAAGGATATTAGCTATACGAGGTATGAAACCATGTGGACTTTGAGTGACTACGCCTATAAAATTGTCAGAATCAACCCTCC